>JBBPBX010052281.1:0-21696 GCA_038048925.1 Garcialebias charrua
ATAAAAGTTATGAACAGAATCGGTGACAAAGGGCAACCTTGGCGGAGTCCAACTCTCACCGGAAACGAGCCTGACTTACTGCCGGCAATGCGGACCAAGCTCTGACACCGGTCGTACAGGGACCTAACAGCCCTTATCAAAGGGCCTGGTACCCCATACTCCCGGAGTACCCCCCACAGAACCCCCCGAGGGACGCGGTCGAATGCCTTCTCCAAGTCCACAAAGCACATGTAAACTGGTTGGGCAAACTCCCACGCACCCTCCAGGACCCTGCTGAGGGTGTAGAGCTGGTCCAGTGTTCCACGACCAGCACGAAAACCACACTGCTCCTCCTGAATCCGAGGTTCGACTATCCGACGGACCCTCCTCTCCAGAACCCCTGAATAGACCTTACCAGGGAGGCTTAAGAGTGTGATCCCCCTATAGTTGGAACACACCCTACGGTCCCCCTTTTTGAATAGGGGAACCACCACCCCAGTCTGCCAATCCAAGGGAACTGCCCCCGATGTCCACGCGATATTGCAGAGTCGCGTAAGCCAACACAACCCCACAACATCCAGAGCCCTAAGGAACTCCGGGCGAATCTCATCCACCCCCGGAGCCTTGCCACCGCGGAGCTTTTTAACCACCTCGGCGACCTCAGCACCAGAGATCGGAGAACCCGACCCAAAGTCCCCAGGCTCCGCTTCCTCAGTGGAAGACGTGCCAGTAGGATTGAGGAGGTCTTCGAAGTATTCCGCCCACCGACTCACAACATCCCGAGTTGAGGTCAACAGCACGCCACCCCCACCATAAATGGTGTTGGTCGCGTACCGCTTTCCCCCCCTGAGACGCCGGATGGTGGACCAGAATCGCCTCGAAGCCGTACGGAAGTCATTCTCCATGGCCTCTCCGAACTCCTCCCACGCCCGAGTTTTTGCCTCAGCAACCACCCGAGCCGCATGCCGCTTGGACTGTCGGTACCTATCTGCTGCTTCCGGGGTCCCACAGGCCAAAAAGGCCCAATAGGACTCCTTCTTCAGCTGACAGCATCCCTCACCGCCGGTGTCCACCACCGGGTTCGAGGGTTGCCACCACGACAGGCACCAACAACCTTGCGGCCACAACTCTGATAAGCTACCTCGACAATAGAGGCGCGGAACATGGCCCACTCGGACTCAATGTCCCCCGCCTCCCTCGGAACGTGTTCAAAGCTCTCCCGGAGGTGGGAGTTAAAGCTCCGTCTTACGGGAGACTCTGCCAGACGTTCCCAGCAGACCCTCACAATACGTTTGGGTCTGCCAGGTCTGACCGGCATCCTCCCCCACCATCGGAGCCAACTCACCACCAGGTAGTGGTCAGTTGACAGCTCCGCCCCTCTCTTCACCCGAGTGTCCAGGACATGCGGCCGCAGATCAGATGAGACGACAACAAAGTCGATCATCGAACTGCGACCTAGGGTGTCCTGGTGCCAAGAGCACATATGGACACCCTTATGCTTAAACATGGTGTTCGTTATGGACAATCCATGACGAGCACAGAAGTCCAATAACAGAACACCACTCGGGTTCAGATCAGGGGGGCCGTTCCTCCCAACCACACCCCTCCAGGTCTCACTGTCATTGCCCACGTGAGCGTTGAAGTCCCCCAGCAGAACAAGGGAGTCCCCAGGAGGCGCACCCTCCAATACCCCCTCCAAGGACTCCAAAAAGGGTGGGTAATCTGCGCTGCCGTTTGGCGCATAGGCACAAACAACAGTCAGAGCCCGTCCCCCCACACGTAGGCGAAGGGAGGCTACCCTCTCGTTCACCGGGGTGAACCCCAACGTACAGGCACCAAGATGGGGGGCAACAAGTATGCCCACTCCTGCTCGGCGCCTCTCACCAGGGGCAACTCCAGAGTGGAAGAGTGTCCAACCCCTCTCAAGGAAACTGGTTCCAGAGCCAGAGCCATGCGTTGAGGTGAGTCCGACTATTTCTAGCCGGAACCTCTCAACCTCACACACTAGCTCAGGCTCCTTCCCCACCAGAGAGGTGACATTCCATGTCCCAATGGCCAGCTTCTGTAGCCGAGGATCAGACCGCCAGGGTCCCTGCCCTCGGCCACCACCCATAGAACATAATGACTGATCAAAAGTTTAATCTGAGTAAATGTAACATTTTAAAGGAAAAATATGTTGATTCAAAATTTCAGTGTCAACAAATCCCAAAAAAGTTGGGACAAGTACCGGTAGCAATAAGTGGCTGGAAAAAGGAAATTGAGCATATAACAAACAGCTGGAAGACCAATTAACACTAATTAGGTCAATTGACAACATGATTGGTTATAAAAAGAACTTCTCAGAGTGTGTCTCTCTCAAGTAAAGCAGAAATAAAAATAATTGTTAAAGATAAAATAAATGATATGTGGCAGGAGAGGTGGAATTTATTAGCCTGGTTAAAACCAGACCTTTGTCCTTCACTTCGCGAAATGAGAATTGAGCGGAGCTGTGCAGGAAGGCGAGGGCCAGGCTAGGAATTTATCGGAAAGAGGAAGACATTTACATAACATACAGAAGGAGGTACTCCTAAGTGACGATAGTAGTTTAATGACTAGGAGAGAGGAAGTATGGATTAACAGGTTGAGGATTGGGCACACTACATTAAATAGTGGTCTAAAGATAATAGGAAAACATCCATCAGGTGACTGCTCTAATTGTGGGGACTGGAAGGAGTGGAACATGTGTTGATTTATTGTAAGAAATATAATAAAGAGAGGAAGGCACTGGAAAGGGTAATGGGGAGTTCGGTGACAATGGTTACTTTATTGAAGAAAAATCAGTCACAGGATATAACTAAAGCACTTGTTAAATATTTGAAAGATACAAAATTAGCTGAAAGGATTTGATTTGATTTTTTATAATTGAAAGTACATAGACTCTTGAATTACATCTCCGTCCGGTTGATGGCAGTAATACACTGAGTTTGTAAACTGCCAGAAAACACCATAGAAGAAGAAGAAGTCAGTGTCTCTCAGAAGCCAAGATGGTAAGAGGATCACCAATTCCACCATTGTTGCGCAGAAAGATAGTGCAGCAATACCAGAATGGTGTTACCCAGCGTAAAATAGCAAACTTTTAAGTTATCATCATCAACCGTGCATAACATCATCAAAAGATTCAGAGAATCTGGAACAATCGCTGTGCGTAAGGGTCAAGGCCGTAAAACTCTACTGGATGCTCGTGATCTCCGGGCCCTTAAACGTCACTGCACCTCAAACAGGAATGCCACTGTCAAGGAAATAACAGAATGGGCTCAGGAATACTTCCAGAAAGCATTGTCAGTGAACACAATCCACCGTGCCATCCGCCGTTGCCAGCTGAAACTCTACAGTGCAAAGAGGAAGCCATTTCTAAGCAAGCTCCACAAGCTCAGACGTTTGCACTGGGCCAGGGGTCATTTAAAATGGAGTGTGGCAAAATGGAAGACTGTTCTGTGGTCAGATGAGTCACAATTTGAAGTTCTTTATGGAACACTGGGACGCCATGTCATCCGGACCAGAGAGGACAAGGATAGCCCAAGTTGTTATCAACGCTCCGTTCAGAAGCCTGCATCACTGATGGTATGGGGTTGCATGAGCGCTTGTGGCATGGGCAGCTTGCATGTCTGGAAAGGCACCATTAATGCAGAGAACTATGTTCAGGTTCTAGAACAACATATGCTCCATCTAGACGTCATCTCTTTCAGGGAAGACCCTGCATTTTTCAACAAGATAATGCCAGACCACATTCTGCAGCAATCACAACATCATGACTACGTAGGAGAAGGATCCTGGTACTGAAATGTCCAGCCTGCAGTCCAGATGTTTCACCTATAGAGATAATTTGGTGCATCATAAAGAGGAAGGTGCGACAAAGAAGGCCCAAGGCATAAGCAAACTAAGCAGCTGCTTGGGGCCCCGGGGCCACTAGGGCCCCCCCCCCCTAAGTGGAAGCACAGTGATGTGTTGAGGAAGAAGTAACATAAGCAGGTGAAACGTGTGTAAAGGTTGTTTAATATTTTAAGTTCAGATTTGCAAATTGTTGCATACATATACATAGTTTTAATAACCAATTATTCAACTTAAAAAAACTTTTTAACCATTTTACGTGGTTTCAAGTAATTGTTCATTTGCATTATTTAAGTATTTCTTTGATTTTTTATTTATTTAATTTAGTCTGTTTTTGCACAATTAAATGTATTTGCATGCATCTAAGTTGTTTTATTTGTTGTTTGTTGATCTTGCACTACAAATTATTTTTACTGCTGCAGATCTTTGGAACCTAAAATATTAACCTGCACATAAAATGTGGAGAGAAACTGGGTTTAAATGTTCTTTTACGACATGAAAGAACAAACACCACCTCGGCTCAGATCGTCTGCCCCTTCATTCAGCCGCACATCCCCTACCGTTTTTTCCAGGTTCGGACACGAAATTACAGTTAATTCGTCGGGTCGTGTGGGGTTCGGAAATGATGACTGCAGGCTGTGGCTGGGTCGGATCGGATTTTTTGGGCCCGAATGCAACTATACACTAGAACACATGTGTCAAACTCAAGGCTCGTGGGCCAAATCCGTCCACCATTTCTGTGGTTCTCTAGAGGGCCACTGAGACAGAACTTAAAGGTTCAGTATGCAGTTTCTGTAGAACTGCAGCACTTAGAAATATTTTCAACAGGCAAAGCATTCTGATCCCTCCCCCTCAGAGCCATATATGGCTCTGCCCCCTTGTGGTCTGTTGAATTTCAAATTCAAGCTCTGTTTTTATTGGCTGATTCAAATTCAAGCTCTGTTTTTATTGGCTGGTTACAAACTCTGTTTTTATTGGCTGGAAAATGGCGGGTCACCTTTTCTTTTTAGAAATGCTTATTTACCACCTGGAGAAGCAAGGGGACAATATTTTTTAATTTTTTTTCAGAGATTACCTGGCTAACATCAGTCTGTCAGGAGGTAGTGACAGAGTGAAGAAATATGTTCATAAAAAAAGCTACATACTGAAGCTTTAAAGATAACATTTATCAGTCCAATCAAATAAGTTTTTATGTTTATTATAATGCCAAATTACACCAAGTAGTTCAAAATTGAGGATGTTGAGATTTGTAGAGTGAGTGAGGTGAAGTTTTTGGGTGTTATCATTGATGACAAACTGACATGGAAACAACACATAAATTCTGTAAGAATAAAAATAGCTAAATCTATTGCAGTACTGTACAAAGTCAGAGACTTATTAAATGATAAAGCTCTGTATTTGTTGTATAACACAATCATTGTTCCACACTTAATCTATTGTATTGATGTTTGGGGGAAAGCATGTAAAACAATCACAAAGCCTATTTTTGTATTACAGAAAAGAGCTGTAAGAATTATCACTAGAAAACATTACCGTCATCCATCAAGTACATTATTTTATCAACTGAAGTTATTGAAGTTCCATGATTTGGTAGATTATATTTTATCAGTTATATAGGGCTCAAAATAATGCATTACCCTTAAATATCCAAATACATTTTGTTAAAAGACAAAGTTGTTATAATCTTAAGGGGACAGAGATGTTTGTAAAACCAAAATTCAGAACTAGTTTGAAGGGACGGTCTACCTCAATCCAGGGAATTGGATTATGGAATGGATTGGAGAATGAAGTTAAAAATGCCAAATCAATGTGTACATTTAAGAAAATGATCATAACTTAATTGTTTAAAAAAAATATAGTGTAATGTGTATTGTATTAGTTAGAAAATTAGTTATTACTTTTGTTCTGTTACTTGATTATTTTTGTTTGAACTAATTATTTGAAAAAGAGGGCAGATATAATACGAATTTTTCTTCTTTCTGCTACCTTTCATTTTATATTCTTATCGTTTATGGGATTGTTTTGTATTGTATTTTAAAATGAATAAATTTTATAAATAAATAAAGTGGTCATCAAATGCAGAGAAAGTTATATTTTACCTGTTTGTTAATACTGTAGTTTTATCAATACATTCTGCCATGTCCGGCCTTTTGAAGACATTCATGAGCTTGATGTGACCCAAAATGAAAAAGTTTAACACCCCGACACTGGATGATACGTGTAGGGTAATATAAACAGGGCTGTCAGAGTTGCGATGAGTTTATGTTAGGAGGGTGAATGATCTGATCATCATCTGCAGTAATCCACATTATTAGCAGAAGTAGAGGGCCCCAAACCAAATTTTGCTTAGGGCCCCATGCATGGAGGCTTGGGCCGGCCTTGCCCAAGACGATTGAACAGTTAGAGGCCTGTATAGACATGAATGGGAGAGCATTCCTAGTTCTTCACTTGAGAAACTGGTCTCCTCTGTCCCCAGACGTCTGTTGAGTGTTGTAAGAAGGGGGGATGCCACACAGTGGTAAAAATGGACTTGTCCCAACTTTTTTGGGGATTTGTTAACACCATGCAATTTTGAAACATTTTTCCCTTGAAATGATACTTTCAGTTTAAACTTTTGATCTGTGTTCTATTAAAATAAATATAAATAAAATATTAAAATATTAGATGTTGCCACCTCCACATCATTGCATTCAGTTTTTATTCTCAATTTGTTTAGTGTTCCAACTTTTTTGAAATCCGGTTTATATTTTAATAGTTGGTGCTGGTCTGAATAAAATAAAATAAAATCAAACTTTAACAGCAATACATAATGTACCTACTGTATTCATACCCCAAAAGTACCAGGTAACACCTCAAGTATTATGGATGAATACCAACACAAGGAAAGACCTTCAGAATGCCTGAAAGTCTGTAAATATAAAAAGCAGAATGTTGGTGTAAAAGCAGGACACACAGGAGACATTTCTTTTTTCAGTAAAAAGGTTTACTGGCACATTATAGTTGCAAATATTATAAGCTACTGTTCTGTAACGGGTATCACCCATCACAATGTAAAGTCCTTGAAATGCCTGCTAGAACGTCCTCCTTTTGAAGATTGCTTTTTTTTTTTTCCATTGCCCTCTGTGCATCAATAAAATAAAATAAAGTTATAACATCAGCATCAGGTATGACATTCCTGACCAGTGATCACATTCAAATATACAGAAAAAACATGGTAAAGCTGCAAATTAAAGACTACAAAGCTTCAGGCTTCCCCTGCTAATGCTGCATTCATCATCAAGCTCCTTTTTTCTCTTTTTGGTATTTACAGAATAGCAAAGAGGCACTTGTTGTGCCAGTGTACACCTACAGGAGAGGTCAGGGCTTTTTGAACTTGCATGTTCAGCTGTAAAGCATTGCTTAAAGCGTGGCCGACAAAGAGCTTCAGTCTATGGCTTCACCACCACCACCAAGTCCAGCAGCAGCAGCCCCTTGTGGCCATGACAGCAATGAAGGCAGTTCCACAGTGGAGTCCATCAGTGCAATGGTTCTGATCCGGGCCTTGCATGCCCTGCGCAGGACTCCGGGTCAGAGTGATGGCTGTGCCTGAGCCGGTGAGAAGAGGTGCTGGAGTTGTAAAAGAAAAGCCATCTGGTCGCTGTGTTTCCTGTGGAAGGGGAGGCCACCATGTGGTCGCTGCCGAGTCACAAACCTGCTGCTTTTTCTGCGTTCAGATCAACACACACGCACACACACACTAACACTTACACACAAAACAATTAAAATGTGACGAGGAATTTCCAAGAGAAAGCTAATGAGATTATGTAACTATAGTAATTACTAGGATAGTCAGTAATGTCTCTTTTATTATTCTCTTTTCACTGAACATAGTTTGCTCCTGAATTCACTGATTCAAATTAATTAAATAAGCTCATTCTTAAAAGCTTCAGCTAATTATTTCTAAAGCCAACCTGTCTTTGTTAGCTAAATGTCTCCAGTTTTACAAATTATCTTCAATGCTTTTTTTGTCTACAGCTATTCCAAGTACTGTATGTTGATTAAAAGCTGTTAATTCAGGATTTAAAATATTTTATTCTGTTTGACAGTCAATCCCATCATCCTCTGAATGAAATTCCCATGAGATGAAAAAACTTAAAATATTTTAAAACAAAAGAAAAAAAATAAACAAAGTTGGAAAAACTTTTTTAATATATATATTTTATATAATGTACTTAAACAAGACAGCATGTCCTCCAAAATTTGAGAGATGAGAAATTGATGAGGAAAGAAAGAAAAGCTCAAACAAAAACAAAGACAAAATCATGTTATGTTCCTCCTGTGACACAGGACCAACAACTCTTCCAGCATTGAGTAATTATAGAAAACGTTCGTGTCAGTTCAAACATGCTCCAGCTTCCTGCCCACGGCTTCTTTCAATCATGTGCCTCCTTGACGTAAAGTTTACAGGTGAGTGTTTTAATTTAACATATTGAATTAAAGTTTACAGGTGCATGTTTTAATTTAATGTATCGATACTTACTTCAATTAAAGTTTACAGGTGAGTGTTTTAATTTAACATACAGTATTGATATTGAATTAAAGTTTACAGGTGCATGTTTTAATTTAATGCATCGATACTTACTTCAATTAAAGTTTACAGGTGAGTGTTTTAATTTAACATATCGATATTGAATTAAAGTTTACAGGTGCATGTTTTAATTTAATGTATCGATACTTACTTCAATTAAAGTTTACAGGTGAGTGTTTTAATTTAACATATTGATATTGAATTAAAGTTTACAGGTGCATGTTTTAATTTAATGTATCGATACTTACTTCAATTAAAGTTTACAGGTGAGTGTTTTAATTTAATGTATCGATACTTACTTCAATTAAAGTTTACAGGTGAGTGTTTTAATTTAACATATCGATATTGAATTAAAGTTTACAGGGGCATGTTTTAATTTAATGTATCGATATTGAATTAAAGTTTACAGGTGCATGTTTTAATTTAATGTATCGATACTTCCTTCAATTAAAGTTTACAGGTGAGTGTTTTAATTTAATGTATCGATATTGAATTAAAGTTTACAGGTGAGTGTTTTAATTTAATGTATCGATATTGAATTAAAGTTTACAGGGGCATGTTTTAATTTAATGTATCGATACTTACTTCAATTAAAGTTTACAGGTGCATGTTTTAATTTAATGTATCGATACTTACTTCAATTAAAGTTTACAGGTGAGTGTTTTAATTTAACATATCGATATTGAATTAAAGTTTACAGGTGCATGTTTTAATTTAATGTATCGATACTTCCTTCAATTAAAGTTTACAGGTGAGTGTTTTAATTTAATGTATCGATACTTCCTTCAATTAAAGTTTACAGGTGAGTGTTTTAATTTAACATATCGATATTGAATTAAAATTTACAGGGGCATGTTTTAATTTAATGTATCAATACTTACTTCAATTAAAGTTTACAGGTGCATGTTTTAATTTAATGTA
This sequence comes from Garcialebias charrua, assembly GCA_038048925.1. NCBI lineage: Eukaryota > Metazoa > Chordata > Actinopteri > Cyprinodontiformes > Rivulidae > Garcialebias > Garcialebias charrua. The sequence continues at coordinate 9,335 of JBBPBX010052281.1, forward strand.
TCGATACTTACTTCAATTAAAGTTTACAGGTGAGTGTTTTAATTTAACATATCGATATTGAATTAAAGTTTACAGGGGCATGTTTTAATTTAATGTATCGATACTTACTTCAATTAAAGTTTACAGGTGCATGTTTTAATTTAATGTATCGATACTTACTTCAATTAAAGTTTACAGGTGAGTGTTTTAATTTAACATATCGATATTGAATTAAAGTTTACAGGTGCATGTTTTAACTTAATGTATCAAAGCCCTCCTGATGTAAAGTTTACAGGTGTGTGCTTTTAACGTATCAATACGTACTTACTTAATTTAAAGTTTACAGGTGAGTGTTTTAATTTAGTTTATCCATACTTACTTGAATTGAAGCTTACAGGTGAGTGTTTTAATTTAACGTATCGATACTTGATTTAAAGTTTACTGGTGAGTGTTAAAGTCTAATGTACCAATGCCTTATTGACATTAAGTTTACAGGTGTTTTAATTTAACATATTATTGCCTACTTGAATTAAAGTTTACAGATACATATAATTGAACGTATCAAAGCCTTCTTGACGTAGTTTACAGGTGTGTTTTAATTTAAGATGTCAATGCCTTCTTGCTGTAAAATTTACAGATGTGTTTTAATTTAATGTATCAATGCCTTCTTGATGTAAAATTTACAGGTGTATGTTTTAAGTTAACATAGCAATGCCTTCTTGACTTAAAGTTTAAAGGTGCATGTTTAACATACTGATGCCCTCTTGATGTAAAACTTACAGGTGTGTTTTAATTTAACGTATCGAACGCCTTTTTTGACCTAAAGTTTACAGGTACATGTTTAATGTATTTTTGTCTTCTTGATGTAAAATTTACAGGCATGTCTCAACTTAACGTATCAATGCATTCTTGATGTAAAATTTACATGTGTGTTAATTTAATGTATAAATGCCCTCTTGACATAAAGTTTACAGGTGCATGTTTAACATATCGATGCCTTCTTGATGCATAATTTACAGGTGCATGTTTAACGTATCATTGTCTTCTTGACATAAAGTTTACAGGTGAATGTTTAACATATCAATGCCTTCTTGATGCATAATTTACAGGTGTGTGTTTTGATTCAACGCACCGATGCCTCCTTGATTTAAAGTTACATGTGTGTGGTTTGGTCGAACTTGACGGTTCGTTGATGCTCGAGCAGGTCCATCTTTCTCAGACTCTTGACTAATTGTTAAACTATTGCTTGAAACACACATTCAACTTGATTGGAAACTTTAAAAAATACAAATCAGACTCAAACAGATAAAAGTGGAAAAGCATGAAATGTTAAATGTCCAACAAGTTTCTTTTCAGTTTTTTTTTTTTACTTTTATAAACAATTGAGCTTTTTTAATTCTTTAAATATAAAGACAATTTAAAAGTTTATTTTAAAAATATATATTTCAAAAGTCTGCAGTAACCTTACAATTTAAAAAATAAAAGAAATTATTAAATTAGGGGGTTGAGACTGACTGGACCGAGGATCGTGACATTAAATTGGACAGGTTTGGACAGGAGGGAAAAAACTGAGGTCAAAAGTTTCGTCTACGCTTTCTTTCCCTCGGTTTTTATTGACACAGAGGGACGGGACAGGACTGGCCTGGACCTCGTTACACCATCAAACCAGTGACTAGTTGGTTTTCAGTTTGCACACAAGAACCTGGACTTTATAAGTGCACGAGAGCTGCATCGCTTCAACTGAACACAGCTTTTACAGCAAAGATTAGCCATGCAGGAGATCCTTTCTTTAAAATCCTGACCGAGTCACTTTTAGCAACAAGCTGGCTACAGCAATCATAAACGACACGTCTTATCCCATTAAAAAAAAATAATAATAATAAAGGCCCACTGATTGCTCTGGACTGCTCTGCGTAGTGTCCTTTTTTGTCAATATTCCAGCAAGATTACCGGGACTCAAAACATGCATAAAACCAAACAGACAATGGATGGCTGAGAATTAAAATGTGTTGCCCATTCATCCTTTCACACTCGCTTCACACACGCATACATTTTCCATTTACACATGTGCAGTGCAAACAGCAATGGCAACTCTCGTCCTCATTTTTCCCTCCGCTGTAGGAAATCCCTACACTTGATTTGTAACAGCCAGTTTCAGAAAGAGCACTTATTTCTTTTAATCCAAAAAAAAAAAAAAAGCTGAAATATGGCTTTACATTTAAAACCGTAACAAGTGCCAAAATAACAAATAATTAAAAAAAAGTCATTTTCCCCTATTTTCCTAATTCTTGAATATACTTTTGAAAAAATTCGATAGTTTCTTGATGTATGTAGTCTATGCATGGGCTGTTTGCTCTGTGTGCGAGAACTGTGGGTACAGCTGGTAAAGAGGTGGTACTTGCTGGAGTAACCTGGTAAAGGCTTTGATGTGGGGCAGCAGAGGTCCAGCAGGGAAGCCTAACGTCCACCCTGAGAGGACGTGCAGAGACAAAGCTGCCGGTCCATCCAAAGCAAACCTGCTGAAGGCAGTCAGTCATGGTGTGTGTCGGTGTGTGCGTGCACTCTTTTCCTACTCAGTCTTCTGCCTGTTTATAAATCTGTGTGTATGTGTCAAAGACAGAATGAAGATGTGTCTTGTGCCTCGTTTTGTTTGGGTTGTTCAGATTCCTCAGCAGTGCATGGGTGCATGTGGGTTTGTGATTGTGTGCCAGCCTGTTTGCTTGTTCATGAGTCTCAGTGATCATTCCCGTATGCTGGCAGAGTAAGAGAACTGAGGGAAGTGATCTGAATCCTCCGTATCAAAATTGCCATCTGGAGGGGGGACACAGAGAAACAAGCGTTACAAAGTCAGAAATCGATAGAAAAGTTTATAGTTATGTAGAACAAACATCAACTGAAGGACACACAGAAATGGTCTGGAGAATAGGATTAGGCCATGTTACTGACCATCACCTGTCCAATAAGCAGTTTATATACACAGTTGTCTAAAAGTTGACCCTTCAGGGCCAAAAAGAAAATTAAGTCACTGATTTGTGATTACCGTATTTTCTGGTGTATAGATCGCACCTTTTTGTTTTTTTCCAAGGCCTGCGACCTATACACCGGTGCAACCTATACATGTATATGGCTTGTTATCACTTTCGGCGAAACAAATTTTTAAATCCAGCTCATTTCACAATTACGTTCATTTAATAAGGAAAAGTTCAGCTCAGACACATACAGGTAGTCCCCGATTTACGAGCGAGTTCCGTTACAACGAGGCGCTCGTAAACCGGAAATCTCGTAATTTGGAACGGCCGCCACGTGTCTCGTAAGTCCGGAATTTCGCTCGTAAATTGGAACGGTTTTGCTAGCGCGACTACAAACACTCGTTTTTCATCGAAAAACTGCTTACGAGTGCATAAAAATGATCGGAAACGTGTGTCCACATGTTTAGCTAACGAACTGTGGTGAAAAAACACAGAAAAACTCTGTATTTTTTGCGTTTTTTCAAAAAATTCGCCAGCTCGTAAGTCCGGAACCTCGTAGATCAGAGCGCTCGTAAATCGGGGACTACCTGTATTTGCTATAATTTTTATCAAACAAATAATTGTTTTTAAGTGTTAATCTTCTTAAAAGCCTTGCTGTGCGCTCCTGTGGCAGACATTTGCAGCAGAGCTTAACGTAGGTGTGACCTATACACCGGTGCGACATATCTTAGGGATTTTTCCAATCTATTGGTGATAATTGGACAATGCAACCCATACACCAGAAAATACGGTACTTTTAGTGTTAAACCAATAAGTTATTCAAGCTCCAGGCAACTTTGTCACTCTCTTATTGTCATAGTACATGATTCTTTAAACAAGACATTGTCCTGAAGGATTGAGGGGCGCTGCAAATTTGCAAAGAGCGCACAAAGTAGGTGGAGTGGAGGAACGGCATCACCATTTAATTTTTCAATTGTTCAGGCCGTTCATCGTTTTGGACAAAACTTTTAACAACGAACAAGCACCATTTCAGAAAGTGAAGGTTAAAGAACATCAGGGCTCTCCATCAGCGGTGGCACAATCAGAACCACGAGCTCCACAGAAAGAAGCGACCACAGGTGGCTTTCATTAATAACAGTGATTTAAAGCGTGTGTGACATGATTTTGGAACTATGCATAAAGTTGCACAACATATATATGTTGTATCATTCATGTTCGTTTTCACAAGCAAAATGATAAATCAATGAAAATTTGTTTCAAAAGTTATTTTAAAATTGGCNATATATATATATATATATATATATCATTCATTCATATATATGTATCATTCATGTTCGTTTTCACAAGCAAAATGATAAATCAATGAAAATTTGTTTCAAAAGTTATTTTAAAATTGGCGCCGTGTTTCGGCACGGGACATCCGGGTACTTACGCATGCGACGTCGTGACGTAGAGAACTGAAGTTTCTGTCTGCCGCTGCTATTAGCATGCAGTGTAATTGTCTTCAAGATCGCCTATTTTCTTTTGTATAACTTGAAAAATGCCGGTACGTTGTGTCGCATTTGGGTGTTCTAACATCGCCAGCTCTGTAGACGACTACGATCGGGTTCCAGCCCTTCACCCTCGGAACTTTGCTCATCTGAAATGTCAGATTTCCCCTCGCACCACCTCGTTCACTGAACGGTAAGACTCAAATAAATACGGGTGCAGACCTAAATTAGAACCAGCTGTTTCTTGTTCAACACACAAACTAACTTCGGCTTCCCAAACTGAAGACAAATCGCTCAAATCTTCACTTAAATTGCTTAATTCCTCGGTTTGTATACTCTGCCATAGTTATTTACAAGGTGCGTCATAAAATGCGTCGGCTTTTGACCCCTCCTTTCTCCACCCGAAAACTGCGACGCACTGCAGAGAACTATTTTATTAAAAAATACTTTTATATATTAATTATTCGAAGCATCTGTGTACAAAAAAAAAGCAAAGCTGAGTAGCTACTCTGCCACTTTATGCATAGTTCCAAAATCATGTCACACAACCTTTAATTAAAACACATTTATCAGAGAGCCTGTGGTTAGCTGATTGCGAAACAGCTGTTGGTGATAATTTACTCCACCTGCTGCTCCATGAGGGAAAACTCTCAGCTCCACAATGACGTTTCATTTTGTCTGGTTGTTATTGAAATTATAGGTGATTTTATTACATAATAGCCTTTATTTTACCAGGTAGGTCAGTGGAGAACCTGTTCTCATGAACAGTGACGAGCTGGTCGAGAGGCAGCACAAGTAAACATAAAACAACAGTAATAAAAGCAGAACACATGACACAAAAAGCATAAATTAACATTCAAAATGTACTATACACAATTAAAATAAAGAAAAAGAATAGTGTTTTTTTATTTTTTTTATTTGCTTTTGTTTGCGGTCTTAAATATTCAGCTTTCAATAAGACAGCACCTAACCACAGTTGTGCAACTTGCTGGAATGACACCTTACAGAAAGTTGGAGGCTTTGCTGCTTAAAAAGGAGGTGGTGGACGGCACACATTCAGGGTGAATGACAGCTTGTCGGGTTTTTGTCTGAGTTGTGTACAGGTAGTCCTCGACTTACGAACGAGTTCCGTTCCTACGCACCGTTCATAACATGAAATCGCCGTAAGTCAGAGTACATACAAAAAATATATATTTTTATTTTTTATAAATGAATAAATGTACAGTACTGTACAGTTACCAAGCACTTAGCCTATCCTAACACAGGTTTTAAAGATGAAGGAGTGAGTTGAATTGTCTCCCTTTATGTGAATGGAGCCTGCTAGGGAGGAGGGAGACAATTCAACTCACTCCATCTTTAAAAACTGTGTTAGTATAGGCTAAGTGCTTGGTAACTGTACAGTACTGTACATTTATTCATTTATAAAAAATGAAAAAATAATGAGATGCGTGACGTAAGTCCGAAACGTCGTAAGTCGAGGACTACCTGTATTTATTTACAAGACAAAAAGGAAAAGTACCGTAGCTCAGACACATACGTATGTCAAACTCGAGCCATGGGCAAAATCTGGTCCCCCAAGATGATAATTTAAATGTAAAATATTGTATCTCTTCTAATATTTTATTTAAAACCACTGATAAACACATCATGTAGAGCAGACTTCTCTTGCCAGCTGGCTAACTTTGAAGCCAGAAAGAAGGTTGATTCATCCATCCATCCATCCATCCATTTTCGTCCGCTTATCCGGGGTCGGGTCGCGGGGGTAGCAGCCTAAGTAGGGAGGCCCAGACTTCCCTCTCCCCAGCCACTTGGAGCAGCTCCTCTGGGGGAATCCCAAGGCGTTCCCAGGCCAGCCGAGAAACATAGTCCCTCCAGCGTGTCCTGGGTCTTCCTCTGGGTCTCCTCCCGGTGGGACATGCCCGGAACACCTCACCAGGGAGGCGTCCAGGAGGCATCCTAACCAGATGCCCGAGCCACCTCAACTGGCTCCTCTCGATGTGGAGAAGCAGCGGCTCTACTCCGAGTCCCTCCCGGATGACTGAGCTTCTCACCCTATCTCTAAGGGAGAGTCCAGACACCCTGCGGAGAAAACTCATTTCAGCCGCTTGTATCCGAGATCTCGTTCTTTCGGTCATAACCCAAAGCTCATGACCATAGATGAGGGTGGGAACGTAGATCGATCGGTAAATTGAGAGCTTTGCCTTTTGACTCAGCTCTCTCTTCACCACGACAGACCGGTACAGCGCCCGCTTCACTGCGGACGCTGCACCTATCCGCCTATCGATCTCACGCTCCAGTTTTCCCTCATTCGTGAACAAGATCCCGAGATACTTAAACTCCTCCACTTGGGGCAGGACCTCCTCCCCGACCCGGAGAGGGCATGCTACCCTTTTCCGGCTCAAGACCATGGCCTCGGATTTGGAGGAACTGATCCTCATCCCGGCTGCATCACATTCAGCTGCAAACCGCTCCAGCGAAAGCTGTAGATCACGAACTGATGAAGCCAATAGGACCACATCATCTGCAAAAAACAGAGAAGCGATTCTAAGGCCACCAAAACGGATCCTCTCAACACCTTGGCTGCGCCTAGAAATTCTGTCCATAAAAGTTATGAACAGAATCGGTGACAAAGGGCAACCTTGGCGGAGTCCAACTCTCACAGGGAACGAGCCTGACTTACTGCCAGCGATGCGGACCAAGCTCTGACACCGGTCGTACAGGGACCCAACAGCCCGTATCAAAGGGCCCGGTACCCCATACTCCCGGAGTACCCCCCACAGAAGCCCCCGAGGGATGCGGTCGAATGCCTTTTCCAAGTCCACAAAGCACATGTAAACTGGTTGGGCAAACTCCCACTCCCTCTCAAACAGGGTCCTGGAGGTTGATTCATTCTGTCATTATTGATTCTGATGTGGAAAGAGTAACAGAACGTCGAGAGACAGGTCAAACTTCAAGATGAAGGCAACTGGCCGTGCTATTGAGAGACGTGTAAAATCATCTGGTCTCTCTGTGCATAAGCAGGCATATAAAGAACATCAGAAAGCGTACGCCTATTCTCTTAAAGAAGCACGCTCCAAATATTATTCTAACATCATCAACACCTGCCCTGGAAACTCTAAACAGCTCTTCTCCACAATAACTCGTCTGCTTAATCCCATTAAACAAACTCTTGAGGACTCTGCTCAAAAATGCGACCTGTTTCTTTCGTCTTTTAAAACCAAAGTTGACACTATCAGATCTCAGCTCCACAACCTCCCTGTTCTCAGTGTGCCACCTACCCGTCTGCATTCTGGGACCCTAAACAGCTTTGACGAAGTTGTTCAGAGTGAGGTGGAGGCCATCATCAAGAAAATGAAGCCTTCATCCTGCGCCCTGGATCCTTTCCCCTCGTCTCTCATAAAAACCAATCACTCTGCAATAGGCCCACTAATCACTCAAATAATAAATCAGTCTCTACAATCTGGTCATGTTCCACTGCCTCTAAAAACTGCCATCATTAGGCCTCTTCTGAAAAAATCTAATTTGGATCCCGACATTTTTTCTAATTACCGCCCAATTTCACACCTCCCTTTTCTGTCTAAAGTGCTGGAAAAAGCAGTTGCTGCTCAGCTGCAGGACCACCTACAACAACACTCCCTGTATGAGAAGTTCCAGTCTGGATTCAGAGCAGCTCACAGTACAGAGACTGCATTGCTGAGAGTTACCAATGATGTCCTCTTGGCTGCTGACACTGGCTCTCCCTCCATCCTTGTCCTCCTTGACCTCACTGCAGCCTTCGACACTGTGGACCATAGTATCCTCCTCCACCGTCTTCATGTGGAGGTCGGTCTCTGTGACACTGTCCTGGACTGGTTCAAATCTTTCCTCTCCAATAGGCTGGAATGTGTTAGTCTTGGCAACGCCACGTCCCAGACAGTCTGTGTCTCCTGTGGTGTCCCTCAGGGGTCGGTTCTGGGGCCCCTGCTGTTTTCCCTTTACATGCTGCCTTTAGGTCAAATTATTAATCAGTTCAACATTTCTTTTCACTGTTATGCCGACGATACACAGCTTTACATCAGGACTGGAGCATCCTCATCTTCCACCTTGTCATCTCCATCTTCACTCACTGCCCTCTCTGCCTGCCTGGAGGCAATTAGGGCATGGATGAATCAGAACTTTCTTCAATTAAACTGCTCCAAGACTGAGGCCATACTGATTGGCACCCCTCACCAGGTACAAACATCTCCTATAACAACACTTTCCTTTTCTGGACAAGACATCCCCCTCTCCACCTCTGTTACTAATCTTGGAATAAAAATGGACTCCAATCTTACATTTGAAAATCACATTAAGCTTCTGTTTAAAACTTGCTTCTTCCATCTTCGAAACATCTCCAGACTTCGCCCATCCCTAACTTTTTCCGATGCTGAGAAGCTCGTCCATGCTTTTGTCTCCTCCAGGCTCGACTACTGCAACTCCCTGTGAATTTCGTCTTGTATGGGAAACATACACAGATGACAAAATATGACATTTATTTATTTATTCATTTACCGTAAACACCGGTGTATAATACGCACTTTTATTGCTCATTTGAATGTCCTGCGTATTATACACCGAAGCGTATTATCTACAGATTTTTTCCCATATTTTTAGACCCATTTTTGGCTCTGATTCGCTGTTTTTCATTTTGGCCTAAAAATGGTGCAGTACCAGTTTCGGCCGCTATGGGCGCTAATGCACCCTGTAGTCTGTTTACCTGCAGACTGTACCTGGAGGCGTATCCTGGCGCCATCTAGTGGCCATAAAAAAGACTGTCACGGCAGCGCGTATTATACACCGAAGCGTATTATCTATCGATTTTTCTGATTTATTTCCAAATATTGGCCAAAGCGTATTATACACCGGTGTTTACGGTATTGGAATCCCTGGCAAAAACCTTCAGAAACTTCAATATATTCAAAACAGTGCAGCAAGGATCTTGTTGAGAGTTCGTAAATTTGAACATATTACGCCCATTCTCCATAACCTTCATTGGCTTCCTGTCGCCTACAGAATTCAGTACAAAACTGCTCTCATTACACATCAATGCTTACACGGAACTTCACCAGATTATCTGAAGGATATTCTTATTCCATACTCATCCACCCGTTCGCTGCGGTCACAGAACAGTAATCTCCTTCACATTCCGAGAACCAAATTAAGGACCATGGGAGACCGGGCTTTCAGTGTGGCTGCCCCCCGCCTGTGGAACTCTCTTCCTGACTGTCTGAGAGCCCCACAGTCTGTGGTTGACTTTAAGAGCGGCTTGAAGACCTTTCTTTTCAACCGAGCATACTCTACCTCCTCATGATTCTACTTTTGATCTTAGCTGATACTGTTATTGATTTTACTTGTTTTATTATTTGTTATATTGACATTTAATTCTGTTGCACGTTGTAGCACTTTGAGATTTTCATTAATGAAAAGTGCGTTATAAATTGAATTCATTATTATTATTAACTCTTGTTGATGAACTTGCAACCAAGAAAATATATCAGGTATCTGACTCGAGTAAACGTATTAGCTGAAAGTGCCTGTGGCTCAGACAAAGTTTGTACATTTTGGTTCCTTTTGGTAATGGAGTTAGACACCCTTAAAAGAATCTTCCACTAATTGCACATATTGGCCTTGGTATGCTGTTACCGGTATTTCTCTTTTCAACTAAAATTTGTTTGTCACACTTGAAAAGTCCTAATTACTTTTAAAAATGAATATGTTTACAACATTTTTGCACCCAAGGACGTCACCATTATTATACCAGCGTGATGCATTCTGGGACGAAACTGGAAACTAAAGCACAAGGAGTCAAGATTAAAAAGTTAGAACTTGTGACAATAAAGTTATATTTTGTGTTAGTCCTTATGCACAATACAGTGTTTCCCGTACAATTATACAAGTTAAAAGTTGCTAAAAGACGAGAGCAAATCCAAAGCTGTGTGTCGACGTTTCACGGAGATTGGATCTGCAGCAGGCAACATGTCTAAATTGTTAACACTCTTGAAACGACATCATCGGAACGTGAACGTCTTCTACTTTCCGCTTTATAAGTCACACCTTTTTACATAATTTACATGCCCTGTGACTTACAGGCCGAAGCGACATATTTATGGATTTTTCCCATATTTATAAAACACTTTTTGGATGAGGTATGACCATTTTCATTCAAAATTTTTTTAAGCAGCAGTACTTTCAGCCACTTGATGGTTGCAGAGTACCGTAGTAGTAGTAGTAAGGCATACCGTTGTATCATGTAATAGGTAAACGTGGCTATAATGACAAATTCAAAAAAGTTCAAGACAAAAACAACTGGACTTTATTTATTATACTTTATAGTTTTTTTTCCTTGAACTTTTTTTAATTTACCATGTCCTGGATGACTGAGAATCTTCACCAGCTATTAATGATGCAATCAGCCTGCCACAGTCTCCCCACCTTGGTTCTGGTTGCTGCTTGAACCGACTGTCAAACCAGCTGCACCGCCCCAGCAAAATGCAGCCAATTTGACCATAAAAGTGCATTTATAAAGCAAACTTTAAACTGAGACACACCTTTGACATAGATTGGAGCAAACAAATACAGTATTTTCTGGTGTATAGTCGCACCGGTGTATAGGTCGCATTGTCCAATTATCACCAATAGATTGGAAAAATCCCTAGATAGGTCGCACTGGTGTATAGGTCGCACCTACGTTTAGCTCTGCTGCAAATGTCTGCCACAGGAGTGCACAGCAAGGCTTTTAAGAAGATTAACACTTAAAAACAATTATTTGTTTGATAAAAATTATAGCAAATATATGTCTGAGCTGAACTTTTCCTTAATAAATGAACGTAATTGTGAAATGAGCTGGATTTAAAAATTTGTTTCACCGAAAGTGATAACAAGCCATATATAGGTCGCACCTGTGTATAGGTCGCAGGCCTTGAAAAAACCATAAAAAGGTGCGACCTATACACCGGAAAATACGGTAATTGTTTAGGTGCTTTTTGTGTGAAATTTCGGAGAAACGAGCCGCGTTCCTCTTTTCCTCTCTCTGCGTGCTCCCGGGAGCACAGAGGCAGAGAAACTATTTTTGAAATTCAACTGATTTGACCATTGGGCAGCACGGTGGCACAACTGGTAGAGCTGCTGCCTCTCAGCGAGAAGGTTGCCGGTTCAAATCCCGGTCCGGGGCCTTTCTGGGTGGAGTTTGCATGTTCTCCCCGTGCATGCGTGGGTTTCCTCCGGGTACTCCGGTTTCCTCCCACAGACCAAAAAACATGCTTGTTAGGCTGATTGGTGACTCTAAATTGACCCTAGGTGTGAGTGTGAGAGTGGATGGTTGTTTGGTGTGAGTGAGACAGGTCCCTCTTGTAAATGAGTCCCCGTGACTCAACGAGGCTAGCCTGTATAAATAAAGGTTGAATGAATGAATGAATGAATTAAAGTGCATTTATTAAATAAATGTTAGGATGAGACACTCATTTACTATAATTTCGAGCAAACAAATAATTGTTTTGAGCCATTTATCTTGTTAAAATTTGTACAGCGACTCATCGTGTGCACGCATTTACTTCCGCGTATTGGGTTTTGAAATGTAGCCGATTTGACCGTCAAAGTGCATTTATTAAGCAAACGTTAGACTGAGACACACATTTACTATACTGTAATTTCGAGCAAAAAATTAATTGTTTTTAAGTGTTAATCTTGTTAAATTCTTGTTAAAGTCATTCTGTGCACACTCCTGCGGCCACCATTTGGCAGCCAATCGATTTTTGGCACAACACCGGCCCACATTTCCAGGTTGTCAGTGGTGACATGTAACAAACGCAACGTAATAGATGCAACGTATACGGTGAGGTGACATATTTATGGACAGTGTTTCCCCTACATAACTTGCCATGGCGGGATGCTCATCTCGTCCGTGAGT
>JBBPBX010052282.1:0-24266 GCA_038048925.1 Garcialebias charrua
AAACATGTAGTAATACAGTAATAATAATAATAACAATAATAGTAATAATAAAAAGAAGAAAATTGAACTGTCTTCAGGAACGTCCAGGCAAACACAACTAGTGTAGAATGACAGTATCGTTGTTGCTTCTGGTTGAAACTACAAGTTTATTCTCTAAACTCTTAATTCAGATCCACTCTTTCAAAGACTTAAATGTTTTTGTTTGTTGTTTGATTTGATAATTTCTGTGTCCTTTAAACATCTTATTTTTATGAAGCGCATCTGGAGCTCAGAATTTGAAGTTTAATTACATTTCTGCCTAACTGGAATCTTCAGCACCTCACTGGTTAGCTACGGTAGTTCAGGTTGTCCTGTCCATATTTAAATAGTCCATGTCCAGAAGGCTGCAGATTCTGGTTTCTGCTTCTGTACTGCTCTCTAGTGTGACTCAAAGAGGATTGCATCTTTCCTCACTTCAACCATCTGCACTCAACAGTTCAGGTCAGAAACAGATGTGTTTTGTACAAAACATCTGGACCAAACTACAGATGCAAGAAAACACCAGAAAGAAATTACCGTATTTTCCGGTGTATAGGTCGCACCTTTTTATGGTTTTTTTCAAGGCCTGCGACCTATACACAGGTGCGACCTATATATGGCTTGTTATCACTTTCGGTGAAACAAATTTTTAAATCCAGCTCATTTCACAATTACGTTCATTTATTAAGGAAAAGTTCAGCTCAGACATATATTTGCTATAATTTTTATCAAACAAATAATTGTTTTTAAGTGTTAATCTTCTTAAAAGCCTTGCTGTGCGCTCCTGTGGCAGACATTTGCAGCAGAGCTAAACGTAGGTGCGACCTATACACCAGTGCGACCTATCTAGGGATTTTTCCAATCTATTGGTGATAATTGGACAATGCGACCTATACACAGGTGCGACCTATACACCAGAAAATACTGTAAACTGGATTTGACTTTTTTTTTTACAGTCACTAAGTTTGATGTTCATGAAACAGAAATATAGAATTGCAAAACAAAGATATATGTCCAGAACCGTCTCAGTGGACAATAATGGTTTGGATCAAGGCGCAGACAACATTGGTGAAGCTGTTCGATAAATTAAAAGAGGCAAACACAAATGATTTATTTTCACTCATTTCATCAACCTCAAATAAAGCAAGTGATAAAAAACAGTCCTGGTTAAAGTTTAGGTTTTGAATTTCTGTGACTCATCTCTGGTGCCTCTGACCTGTGGTGTTCCAGAGGGCTCCGTATTCGGTCCTGTTTTATTTACTTTGCATATGCACCCACTGGGCCACATGAAACAGAGATTTACCAACACTGTGCAGACAATACTCAAATTTACCCATTCTAATGTTTGAATAAACAACGTTATTATTCTGCACATCTGCTTGGCTGAGATTAGTAATGAGTCAGATTTTCTACTGCTAAATCAGAGAACCACTGAAGTGTTGATTTTTACACCAGACGACATCCTTCAGTTATTTTTGTCTCTAGCTCAGGAGTTTCGAACTACCATGACAAGGACCACTATTGGTCCATGGGTCATTTGATAATGATCTTTTTTTAAAAACATATTTAAAATTATTTTAGATAATTATCTGCAATGTCATATTTTTGAAAAATCACCACTTCCATCCAAGCCTCTTTTCTGAGTTTGATTCAAGACATATTTCAGACATATTTCCATGTTCTTTCAAGCCTACGGGCTGACAATGAGTAAAAACAGCAGATTCTGATGTTGTCAGTCCATACAATGAGCACTATCAACTGTTGTCATCCCCATATGTAGCGGTGAAACTGTCACAATCTACCTCCTAGCATGTTTAAAGCTGCTTTATGTAATTTCTGGAACACGCTGGAACTTAGAAAATTTTTGACCAGAGACACGTTTCTGGTCCCTCCCCCTCAGAGCCATATATGGCTCTGCTCCCCCTCGCTCTCATGAAATTCAGCTCAGCTTCCTTAACTCCGCCTCCACTTCATGTCCTGTCGCAGCCGCTGCTAATTTCTGTGTTTATATGTTAATAAAACGTTCTAAAAAATAAAATAAAAACATGGAGCGCTGGTCCAGCACACCAGAACACCATGAAATCTGCAGAGCCTCGCGCAGCCACGTTGAACCCGAGTTTAATTCGCTCGTGACAAATTCATTCATTTCCTCAATTCATTCATGGACTCAGCGGAGGAGGAAGCGATCACTTGACTTTTGGCAAAAAAACAAAAGAAAAGTCCAGATCAGGGATGAAGAAGGGGAATTTAATACATTTGTGTCACATACAAAACAGTTTTGCATCGCTTTGCAATCCTTTGAACGAGAACATGCGCGGCCGCTGGGGCTGGGACAGGAGGGGGCGTGGGTTAGGAGCATGAGAAGTGAGAAGCTCTGTTTTTATTGGCTGGTTAAAAACTCTGTTTTTATTGGCTGGTTAACGGCAGGTCACTGTGTTAAATAAAATGCTTTTAGAGAAGCAAGGGGACTATAGTTTTTTTCAGATATTACTTGTCTAACATCAGTCTGTCTGGAGGTAGTGACAGAGTGAAGAAATATGTTAAAGGGGACCACATATAGGTCTTTAAAAAAATTATGTTATGTCTGTGTGCTATCTTGACAATATTAATTAATTTTAATACACAAAATAATTCTTAGATAATCAATTATACCCTTTTTAATTCTGCCATTTTTAACTTTCGTTTTGAACGACCGGTTTATGATAATGAGATCTCGTGGCACGCCCTTCAAAGATCTGCTTACATTAACTCCGCCCTCCAAAGGCAGACGAGGATGAACTCACGTTACTGCCACCCAGAGCCGAGCTGAGATGAACTGTAACTGGACCGCGCGACGTATTTATTGTGGGACAGATCAGACGTGTACAAGTTGTCGTGTCATTTTTAATTTTTCCTCTGTAATAAATGTCCAACTCCCTCCCTGACGTCTCCCTCCCTCTCCCTGTGCGCGCGAGCTGGAGGTAGCGGAGCGGTCGCGGACACACACACACACACACACATACACACACACACACATACACACACACTCACAGCGGGGCTGTCTTGTTATCTCTGTCCCTCGCTCAGCCGCGCGCTGGGCCCGGCACACACACGCACACATACACACACACGGGTTTGTCAATGAGGTTTAGCGGTACAGAGTCAGAGAGAGTCAGAGTCAGAGAGTCTTTATTGTCATTTGCACCGCATGTGGTACATGTGATGAAAACGAGATTATGTACACGGGGTCCCAGTTACATCCAACAACAAATGCAAGAGAAAAACAGTAATAACATCTAGAATTAACTAAGAAAAACATCAACTAGTAATACACTAAGCCCTAATGTAGTGGAAAAACATCATTATAAACAGCAGCACGAACATGAGTCTGTATGAGCAGATGGTCACAGATGAACACAGCAACAAGAAAACAGATCAGCATCAGCATGATGTGATATTTTGCAGTGTTTATTTTTATTTTATTTATTTATTCATGAGTCTAACAGCCTCAGGGTAGAAGCTGTTCCTCAGTCTAGTGGTTCTACATTTGATGCTCCTCAACCTCCGTCCTGAGGGGAGTGGGGCAAAGAGTGAGTGTGCTGGGTGAGTGAGGTCTTTCATGATGCAGGTGGCTCTTTTCCTGCATCTGGAGGTGTAAATGTCTGTGATGGTGGGGAGACTGACTCCAACAGACTTCTGTGCAGCCTTCACCACTCTCTGTAGAGCTTTCCTCTCTGCAACTGTGCAGCCTCCATGCCACACGTTGATGCTGGAGCACAGGACGCTCTCCACTGCACACCTGTAGAACGAGGTGAGAACTGGGCTGCTCAGACCAGCACGTCTCAGCCGTCTGAGGAAGTAGAGTCTCTGATGACCTTTCTTGATCAGGCTGGTGGTGTTGTTGCTCCAGCTGAGGTTATCATTCAAGTGTACACCCAAGTATTTGTAGCTGGAGACCACTTCCACTGCAGATCCACCTATGTTCAGTGGGGCGTGGGTGTGTTTGTTCCTTCTGAAGTCCACAATCATCTCCTTTGTCTTCTTCACATTCATGTGAAGATTATTCTCTTTGCACCAGCTCTCCAGGTGTTCCACCTCCTGTCTGTAGCTGGACTCATCATTGTTTGTGATGCATCCCACCACCGCTGTATCATCTGCAAACTTAACAATATGACAGCCTGGATGTGTGGCTGTACAATCATATGTGAGCAGAGTGAACAGAAGAGGGCTCAGCACACATCCTTGAGGAGAGCCAGTGCTGAGGGTTATGGTGGAGGAGGAGAAGTTGTGGATCTTCACGGACTGTGGTCTGTCTGTTAAGAAGTCTAGTACCCAGTTACAAATGGAGGGGCTTAGTCCAAGTGTAGATAGTTTGTCTATCAGAGTTTGGGGGATCATGGTGTTGAAGGCAGATGTGAAGTCCACAAAGAGCAGACGCACGTATGAGTCCTTCTGATCCAGGTGGGTGAGAGCAGTGTGGACCACGGAAGAGATGGCGTCCTCTGTTGATCGGTTCTCGCGGTATGCATATTGATGAGGGTCCTATGATGAGGTACGTAGTCTGTCCTGCTAATAACACATAAACCAACACACACACACACACACACACACACTGGTGAGGGGCTGGACTCAGGGTTGAGGTGGGTTGTGGCTGTGGTTTGTGACATCACAAACCGCAGGAAGTGCAAAACGAACTGTTTTTTTTCAAAGATAAATAAATCTACTTAGAGTAAATAAACCACTGGGTGCATTTTTCTGGCCTTAGGACTGTTTTTTTATGAAGTAAATACCCAAAGTTGAGTAAAAAAAACATTAAAAAGTGAATATTGAATATGTGGTCCCCTTTAAAAAAAATATGGTTAGAAAAGTTACATATAGCAGCTTTAAAAGAACATTATCAGCATTATAATCACTGTGAGTAGGCAGTGTGTTTCCATAAACCCGGAAGTGTTGCGGTTTTTTTTTTCAGCTTATGTAACCCTTTTCCTAAACCTAACCTTAAACCTGACCCAGAGGACCATCCCTAAACCTAACCCCAGCTCACCCTTGTGCCTAAACCTAACCAAGACCCTAAACCTAACCCAAGACCCTTTACTCTAACCACGTAGCTAAAGACGGAGCCTGCTGTCATCGATTGTAACGGTGATAACGTACCTTTAAACCTCCTAGGAGGTACAGGAGGGGAAATCTGACCGCTACGTATGGTTGATAACATCCGAAGCGGGTGGTAAAAACCAATCTTGACTGGATAAATTCATTTTTCACACTAATTTGTGGGGAAATTGTATTGTTTGAAATTGATCCATGATGGGGGAAAATGCTGGGAACCACTGCTGCTCTCTGAAATTCATCTTTGGCCACTGATGTTCAGCAAAGTGTTGAACCCAGAGTGCAGACTGACACAAGGAACTCGAGGTTAAAATAAAGAAAATTAATTTATTCCACAAAAAACAAAAGGCTGATGTGGCAGAAAGTTTACAAATAGCAGGAGACACAGAGGAGGCTGAACATGAGAGCTACAATCCACGGACGAGGGACAAACAGAACATGATGCTCAACAAAGTTCAGTCAGCTCATCTGGATGGCTTCTTTTTTTGTTGAGAGGTTTCATCCAAAGACTTCAACAGTCTGAGGAGCCACAACAAACTCAGACCCTCAAGCAGCACACTTCCAGAGTGGACTAAGTTTGCTGGTGATAAGATGGTTTATGTGGCCCTGCCCTCTCCCCTGTCAACTCCTCTGAGGCAGACACAGCCACCATCTTATCACCAGCAAACTGGTTAGTCCACTATGGAGAAGTGCTGCTTTAGGGACTGAGTTTGTTGTGGCTCCTCTGACTGATGAAGCCCTTTGGATGAAGGATGAAACGTTTTTGATCTGGTTAAGGAGGAAAAAAAAAACAATTTTCCACGAGTGTACAAAAGTGTTTTGATGGTATGTGGGGCAGCAGAGAGGGGGTTGGTGGGGTCAGACCACGAAGTGACCACTAGATGGTGGGAGATACTGATGATTGTGGAAGGAAGGCAAATGGATCAAACGTCCTCACCATATGCTCTAACGTCACACATTATCAATCATAATATTAGATACGATAGAACTTTATTGATTCTGCAGGAAATTATTGTGCCAGAGTTTCAGTACAAAGGAACAGACACAAGGAATCACACAAAATATAAAAAATAACAGAGAATTACAAAAAATAACAGAGAATGTAAAAATAACAGAGAATATAAAAATACCAGCAATTAAGTTCTAAACAGGTTAGGTGCAGACAGAAACATTAAAGTGTTTATTGTGGTGCAGGATTCATTTTATTGTTCTATGTGCAGAAAGAAAGAGGAGTTGAAAAGTTTGAAGAACTTCCTGTGGTGTTCGTGTTCTGTGGAGCACCTCGGTGGTCTCAGTCTACAACTGAAGGTGCTGCGGTAAGAGTCCAGGGAGTCATGCAGTGGGTGTGACGTGTTGTTCAGGATCTGGAGCAGGTTCCTCAGCATCCTCTGCTCAGACACCTCTGTCAGAGACTGCAGGTCCACTCCCAGAACTGAACCAGCTCTCTTGATGAGTTCATCAAGTCTGTTGGCATCAGCTTTCTTCACCCTGCTGCCTCAGAACACCACAGCGTAGAAGACGACACTGGATGATGATCTGACCACTCGGCCACACCGAGTCTCACAGGGCGGCTGTGGCCGAGTGGATCAGATCAGCCAATGCAAGAGTTGGAAGTTCGATTCCACCAGCAGTCACATACAGAAGTGTCTCTGGGATATTCTTCCACCTGTTGGGATTAGACACCTAGCATCTGCTAGACCTTCATCACTCCCCCTCCTCATTGAGCTCTCTTTGCAACCTGCTTGTGTTTCTGAACTGGACGCTAATGTGAACATTACAAAAAGTTAGCTAAAGGCTGACTGTAGCAAAATGCTAGTAACTTTTAGGAAAATTCTAGATAAGATACAGACGTAGCAAAACATTAGAAAAATGCAGGAAAAAGTTAACTCAAAAGTAAAAGTAGCAAA
The DNA here is from genome assembly GCA_038048925.1 of Garcialebias charrua. NCBI lineage: Eukaryota > Metazoa > Chordata > Actinopteri > Cyprinodontiformes > Rivulidae > Garcialebias > Garcialebias charrua. Next base: position 7,014 of record JBBPBX010052282.1, read on the forward strand.
AGAGATCATCAAAAAAAAAACACTAGCTAGGGCAGAAGTAAAACATTAGTTATATTCAGAAAAATTATGGTAATTAGCCAGAAGTAGCAAAATGCTAGAAAAAGTCAAGAAAATGCTATGTAATTAGCCAAATTTAAATGATCTGCAGTTTAGTCATTGTAGAACCCATGCACAGGCAGAGGTAGGAGAACTTGATCGTTCATCCATCCATACATTATCTTCCACTTTTCCGAAGTCGGGTCGCAGGGGCAGCCGCTTAAGCAAGGAAACCCAGACATCTCTTTCCACAGCCACCACTTCCAGCTCTTCAGGGAGGATTCCAAGGTGTTCCCAGGCCAACCGAGAGACATAGTCTCTCCAGCGTGTCCTGGGTCTTCCTCTGGGTCTCTTCCCAGTGATGGTAAAAAAATTTTTTTCCTTCTTTATGATAATCTGGTCTTTTTTAGTCTTAAAATGTAAAAATATCAACAAATCATTAGATATTTTCAGCTTTACAAAGGCCAGAAAACTACCGGTCAGAAAATTGTCCTCTAACAAACTTAAAGTGGTCTGTGGGCCACCAGTTGAGAATCCCAGTTGTAGCAGGTATTGTGGCTCGGGAAACGTTTAATTTAGTGAACAAAGGGGCAGAAATGGCTCTTTTGATCATAAAGGTTGCAGATCCCTGGGCTAGTGGGATGGCTCGGCGTACCCGGCAGAAAATTTCCCTTATTTTTAAATCCAAAACTTGACAGGTATGGTGATAAGACAGATGCTTTATACGGCGATCGCAATCTACCGGTAGATGGCAAAGGTAATATCAGTAGATCACATGGCAAAAGAGCTGTCAGACCTTTTTTTTTTTCTTTTAAATTATTTTTTAAATAAATGTCAGCCGATCAATCCATCTTCACTATGCAAATCGTCACTTGACTGACATACATGTAAGCCAGTCTGAGATAGACCTTTTCAGACACATAGGTCACCATACATGCACAAGCAACAGTGCCCATGATTGACACATAGGGCAGCCAATCAGAGACAAGATTTTTTCTGACACATAGGTCACCATGTGTGCACATTCAACCGTGCTAAAAACAGAGTTGACTTGTAATAGCCTCCAATTTATATCTAAACTCAAGAAAGTATGAAAAATGAGTTGGGCAGCTGGTTCCAAGTAAGAAGCAAAAAATCTACCATTTCCATAAGGAATGAGGGCATGTATAGTGACAAGTTGTGGCCCGATGGTGTCTCTAAAAAGGATTTTATATTAATATTTGTGTGATCATGAAAGAACGTGTTGGCATAGTAAAATATTATCCAATTTTTGACTCTTAGAAGATAGTTTTTGGCTGGAAAAATGTTCAGACGATGCAGAATTGCTTGTTAATGTCATTTGAAGCTAAGAATTATTTTAATCAACTCTTTTAAACATTTGTTTGAAGCTGCTGTGGTGAGAATTGTCGTCTATGTGGTTCTGTTTGGACCCGGGTTTTGATGACGTGTCACATTGTGCATCTCACTGTTAATGACAACTGCATCTAAAAGCTAAAAAGCTTGTCTAGCTGTAGCTAGTATTATTGTGGTTTTTATAATTATAATTATTATTATTAACTTTTATCTAAAAACTCCTTTTGACATTTGCAAGGTTGCTGTTGTGTGGTATTGTTACAATATAAAGAGAAAAAATAGCGCATATTCTGTCTGAAGCTAGTGTCGTCAGATCGTGGTTTTGGTTTGGGCCCGGTCATCTAGGTCTGGTGTGGTTGCTGTGGATACGGTACAAAAAGTCAGTGTAAGCAACATTTATATTGCTGTTTTTACTGGGCGTAGCTTGGTATACCTGTTGGAATGTGAATCGCTACATTTTCAGAATTTTTTGCAATGGGTTTGAAGCGTTTGAGTTGAAAAAGAGTCTAAGTTGGGATAAGCTAACGGCTAAGCTAACACTAAAGCTACGTGTCAATAACATCCGTACATGAACTACAGATTGGTCGAAAAGAGAACTACAAGAGTTCTGATTCGCTGAAAGCTGGTGACGCATGACGTTGCATCGATTCCCTCTGTCCTCAAATCACGGAATAACTCCTTGAAAAAAAAAAAAACATTTTCCTTAAAGTTTAAAAACTCGATAAAGCCTTTCTCAACAGTTCTAATCAAATCGATTCGTCTCTTAAAAGGACGTTTGTTTAAAGGGGACCAAATGTAGGATATATAATTTTTTGTGGTTTATCTGTGGGCTATCCAGACCATTTTCAGTCAATTTTATACACAAAATAATCAGAGTCAGAGTCAGAGAGTCAGAGAGAATTTATTGTCATTTGCACCGCATGTAGTACATGTGTTGAAAACGAGATTATGTACACAGGGTCCCAGTTACATCCAACAACAAATGCAAGAGAAAAACAATAATAACATCTAGGATTAACTAAGAGAGACATCAGCTAGTAATACACTAAGCCCTAATGTAGTAGAAAAACATCATTATAAACAGCAGCACGAACATGAGCAGATGGTCACAGATGAACGCAGCAACAAGAAACAGATCAGTATCAGCATGATGTGACATTTTGCAGTGTTTATTCTTATTATTTATTTATTCATGAGTCTGACAGCCTCAGGGTAGAAGCTGTTCCTCAGTCTAGTGGTTCTACATTTGATGCTCCTCAACCTCCGTCCCGAGGGGAGTGGTGCAAAGAGTGAGTGTGCTGGGTGAGTGAGGTCTTTCATGATGCAGGTGGCTCTTTTTCTGCATCTGGAGGTGTAAATGTCTGTGATGGTGGGGAGACTGACTCCCACAGACTTCTGTGCAGCCTTCACCACTCTTTGTAGAGCTTTCCTCTCTGCAACTGTGCAGCCTCCATGCCACACGTTGATGCTGGAGCACAGGACGCTCTCCACTGCACACCTGTAGAACGAGGTGAGGACTGAGCTTCTCAGACCAGCTCGTCTCAGCCGTCTGAGGAAGTAGAGTCTCTGATGACCTTTCTTGATCAGGCTGGTGGTGTTATTGCTCCAGCTGAGGTTATCATTCAAGTGTACACCCAGGTACTTGTAGCTGGAGACCACCTCCACCGCAGATCCACCTATATACAGTGGGGTGTGGGTGTGTTTGTTCCTTCTGAAGTCCACAATCATCTCCTTCGTCTTCTTCACATTCATGTGAAGGTTGTTCTCTTTGCACCAGCTCTCCAGATGTTCCACCTCCTGTCTGTAGCTGGATTCATCATTATCTGTGATGCATCCCACCACAGCTGTATCATCTGCAAACTTAACAATATGACAGCCTGGATGTGTGGCTGTACAATCATATGTGAGCAGAGTGAACAGAAGAGGGCTCAGCACACATCCTTGAGGAGAGCCAGTGCTGAGGGTGATGGTGGAGGAGGAGAAGTTGTGGATCTTCACGGACTGTGGTCTGTCTGTTAAAAAGTCTAAGACCCAGTTACAAATAGAGGGGCTTAGTCCAAGTGTGGATAGTTTGTCTATCAGAGTTTGGGGGATCATGGTGTTGAAGGCAGATGTGAAGTCCACAAAGAGCAGACGCACGTATGAGTCCTTCTGATCCAGGTGGGTGAGAGCAGTGTGGACCACAGAGGAGATGGCGTCCTCTGTTGATCGGTTCTCACGGTATGCATATTGATGAGGGTCCTCGTTGATGTTGACGGCTGTCTTGATGTGGGACATGACCAGTTTCTCAATAATAAAGATAATAAAATATCCCCTTTCTAATTCTGCCAAATTTCACTTCCGTTCTAAACGACCGGTTTATGAATAATGAGGTCTGAAAGCCACGCCCTACAAAGACCTATTTACATTAACTACGCCCTCTGCAACAGCCAGTATCTCTAATATGTTGTTATTTTAAAATTAGCTCTTTTTTATTACTCATTTGACTTACTGTTAGTGCTAGTAGCTTAAGATAACTTACCAAAAGCCCTCTGCGCGCGCCGCCATTTGCAGCTCCTTTTTTTAGCATTAGCCTCGAATAGCTTTTCCTCCTCCGAGCGGGCGGTGTTAGCTCCGCTCGTTGCATGCGGCGCTTTTGGGAGCGATCGATCGCTGCTTCAGTCCACACACAAAGTTCACAGAATGTCTCCAGTTAATTTATCCGCATGAGGCAACCTTTGACCGGACCCCCGGACCTCAAAAGTCAGTAGCTCCCAACAACTCCCGCACGCAGATGGTGTCTTCGCCGGCGGTCTGCAAAACAAAAGGCTTAAAAAAAAAAAAAGAGATGCCGCGACCGGGAGGCGAACCCGTGTCCTTCGGATGACGAGTCCGGTTCACTACCTCTGGGCCAACCGGGCAGTTATGCAAAAAGCAGTCTTTCATCGTATAAGAAACAATCACAACCACCTACATTTAGAACGCTGAAGTTTTGATTAGATTTTGATGAAGTGAAAGGTATTCTTAAAATAAATAAGTTGCTAATCTGAAAATATATCGATCAGTGGTGCTTGATGGTACAGACTGTCGCCCCGCGAGAGTGTGCACAGTTTTCTGCCGGCTGCGCGTTGGGAGCGATATTACACTAAAAATTGAACTAAAACGTAAAAATAACAATTATAAAGTATTATTATGTCGATGTATATATCTAGTCTCACCCCGATTTCTCCGAAACAAAAGGCTTTAAAAAAAAAGGGGGAAAAAAAGATGCCATTGACAGGATGCGATCTCCGCTCTCCTGCGTGGCGCTCAAGTGTCGTAACCGCTCAACCAAACTGACAGTTGTGCAAAAGTAGTCCTTCATCATATAAGAAACAAGTCCAAACCGCGAGAGTGTGTGTGCACAGTTTCAACGAGACAGAGTTCATTCAAACAAGGTAATAAAACATTCTGGTTTTACTCGAGATGTGCTGCATGGCTGGAGCAGGGCAAACCCCTAGCCCCCCGGGGGCTAAATAATAAATAAATAAATAAATGACCGCCAGGTCAGCTCCTAAACCGCTAGGCAACCGTGACATCTTTTATACTCAAGTGGGTGGAGCATCACCAGGGGTTGCTAGGTGAGGGGCTGGACTCAGGCTTGAGGTGATTGGCTACGGTTTGTGACGTCACAAACCGCAGGAAGTGTGAAACGAAGCGTTTTTAATCACAGACAAATAAATCTACTTAGAGTAAATAAACCACTGGGTGCATTTTTTTGGCACAAGGACTGTTTTTTTATGAAGTAAATACCCAAAGTTGAGTAAAAAAACATTAAAAAGTGAATTTTGCATGTGTGGTCCCCTTTAAGTGATTGTCACATTCAGGCAAAAAACTCATTCCAAAAGTTGATTTTGATCGAGTTCGTTTGAAGCTAATATGCTAACGCTAACGAACAGGAAGTCAACGGCACCGCTATAGCGGGCAAGAAGAGTGATTACAGTCACTTTGTGATAAAAAATCAGCCTTGAAGGCTATCTGCTGTTGAATAAAAGGATAATGAAACTTGTGAATGTCACAGAACAACACATTATTTTAAAAATCATTGCATTTTTATTTTTAAATAATATCTTTAAAGTTACTCTGTGTACAATTAAACACACTAGTTTATTTTAAATAAAGAAATAATGACAAACAAAAAGCATCTCTTATTGATTTTCACAAAAAAATCAATACAAAAATGGCTAAATCCATCACAAATTATGGTGGATACCTAGCTGCAAGGAACATCACGCAAGAACAAAATGATCATCCGTTGATGTTCTATGACAGAATCTTCCAAGCTTATTTTGGTGACAAAAATGTACCAGGCATGGAAGAAGAAGGAAATTGTAAATTTCTTTTCAACATAAATCTCTACTCTATACACATCTTCATGTGCCTTACTGCATATGCCACTTTTTGCCTCTATAACAACATCAACTACTACCTCATACATATACTGTGTACATTAAAGCCCAACACCCACCATGTTTTCAAATTGCATCGNTTTAGATGTTTACTGTTGCACCGAGGGACTGAGAGAAACGCAATTTCGGTCCTGTGTATGTCCTGTACAGTACATATTGCAGAACTGACAATAAAGTTGACTTTGACTTTGACTTTGACTTATAAGAAGATGTGTATACATCATGGCTAACTACAAAAACAACACCATTGAAGAAATAAAACAGTGCGTTGTTGAAGCTTTTGAATACATGCAAAACAAAACACCCTTACAAGTGTATTCAGGTGAAAAGGTCAAACTCCAGTTGCTAAAAATGGAAGAGACACGAGCTTCAGCTCCCTCTCCCTCTTCTAAAGTAGGTGAGAAAACACTAAATTTTAAACTTAACAAACCACAAAATGTTGGTGCCGGCTGGAACAAAGACCCAAAGTGGTTTAAACGGAGCTCTGCTTCTGGTGCACCTCGTACAGAACAGTCCGAGACAAGCACAAAACCACAAAAGGTAGGTGTCCGCTCTACAAAAGACCCAAAGTGGTTTAAACCGAGCCAAAGCCCCGCTCCTCCTGTTACACCTCAAACAGAACAGTCCGAGACAAGCAAAATGTCGCAAGAGTTCCAGAAAAAAGGCCCAACACCTCTATGCTTGGAAGAGACAGAGGAAATAAGTAGTTTGTTAGAAAATTTGAATAATACAAGCAAGGATGACCAACCTGGTACAATGAGTTGCACTATCAGTGATAGTAACTCAGAGCACACAAATAACAACTCAGAGCACACAAATAACAACATTACCACTGATGCTGATAGTCAACAAGGTGCTGATGGTCAGGATGCTGACATTCAGGGTGCTGAAAGTCAAGATGCTGACAGTCCAGAAAATGACAGTCAACCGGACGTTGACAGTCACCAGGACATTGTTTTTACAGACTCAGAGAGCCCCTCATCAGACAAAAGGGGGAAAACTTACACATCAACAACAGTGACCAGCCACAAACTAATCAATCAGACACAAATGTGACTGCACTGGCAGTTGAGATACACCAATGTTACACAGAAAACACACACACCAACGATGGTGACCCATCGCAGACTGACAAGACACAATTGAGACTGTGCCGACGGTTGTGACACGCCAAAATTACACAGAAAGAGGTAAACGTAAGAAGAAACATTAGCCAAAACCTAAAAGGTTCCCGTTTACAGTCTTTTTTCAGTTGCGCAAACAGCTCAATCTATTCAAAGGCATCCTAACTTGTGCCCATGGACTGACGTCCTCACCTGTGTTCGTGGTCCCCCATGACCACAGGGGGGTGATGTTAGGTCATGCCCATGACAAAGACAAAGATTTCAATAACTCCACGAAAGACAAAGATCTCACAAACTCACAGACTTCATGGGAAAATAAGGTCGTCCAAGCAGAAGATAGTAAATAAACTAAATCAGGTTTAAACTATATTAGTTGCTAAAAGAAACCGCTCCAACTAGAACTTAGAAACACGAAGTTTAAAAACCTACAACAAAAACTAACCTTCACAACCGTTTAAATTCACAGGAATAAACTTGACATTGGTTATAAAGCTGAGACTTGTTTTTTTGTGTGTGTGTGTGTGTGTGTGTGTGTTGCATGTTGGAGTCTGACGACCAGAGTGAGTTGAAGCAGTGAAACGTCGTTTTCTAGTTGCTTAATCACTACTGTTGTCGTTTTTGAAATATTGTACTGGTTCTGAACACTCCCAGCCAAAAGAGGTTTTGTATTAATGTAGTAATATAGGAAGGGGTCAGTTTACTGACTTACCTATATTTTAGATGTATAAATTGGCAGGGTTTAGACTGAGATAAAAATACATCATTAATTAAACGGGTTCTCTCTTTTTCAGTTCAATACCAATAATTCTATACCTTGACCAGATGTAATTCACAGGAAACGTTAAACTTATGTTGGCACAGCAGGACTGGACCATTTATTTAACATAATTGTAAATTACATCACACATTTGTACATGATTGGTTGATTATTTTTCCTATAATTAACTTCAGCACAGATGAAATATAGGAACAACAGAACAGTGAAGGATGATATTTTACTCATTTCTGTAGGTACATTAACTTAGTTTCTGGCTTAGGAAGATAAAGGTTTAGGAGGAGAAAATGGAGGAAGAAAAGTTAAGAGTCAGGGAGTTATCTTGATGTGTTTAACCAGAAGCATGGCAGCTCTCCGGCTGAACTCGGCTACACGTTGGTACCCTTGGCAAAGCATTTGACGACTTGTTACCTCGTGAAGATGGTCAGTCTCCCTCGGTCCAGTTTGGTCAGTTCGTTTACCGTTCTCAGCGTCTCCAGACGTGCGCCTTGACTCGAACCGAAAGTAACGGCAGCTCCTGGTGTTGTTTTCAAGATAAGACGTTCCTTAAAGGAATGTCAATAAAAGAGCTTTTTCAGCTGTTGAAGATGACTTATAACTTGGCATGTTATAAGCCTTTAACTGAATGACGTGGTCATTAGCGTGTTGACCAGACGATCATCAGTTCTTTGGGGAACCTCATCATGGGTTGAGGACCTCAGCAAACTCCGTCAGTTCCAGCAAAAGCTTAGAACTTTAAGGAAGGATCTGTGATCAGTGACTTGTTGTTCTTCTCTGATTGGTCCAAACAAACCAGTGGATGAAGGTCACTCGGATAGGAGAAGATCAGTTTTTAGAACAGAGAAGAAGTTGTTTAGAATGAAGACAGAGAAACAGATTAGACTGGAGCCAGCTTCATAAAACAACTGATTAAAACTGTGTTCTAACTTCTAACAAAACTGATCGAGTTCAGTCTGACATTAATTCACTTTCAACGTTTGATTCATCATATGAAGAAGTGATCATTATTTTGAAATAACATTGGATTTCCAACTTGAATTAAACAGTTTGAATTAAACAGTCTTTGACTTAACAAACATTGAATTCAATAATGCTTATACAAGTAACACAAGGTTATTCATTAACACAAAAATAGAGGAATAAGAGAGTCTCTTATGACTTATTGTGTTTTGATTCAAAATAATGTAATAAAATAGTGTCAATGTCTTTTTTCTGAGAGTATCAGTGAAAAGGTGTCACTGGGACATATCAAAGAGCGAAGGTGTATCAAAGACCACCGTCTGTATCACTACATTAACACTATTTAAAGACTAATATGGATTTTAACTGTGCTAACATGCAGCTTGCTTTGTTAAATCAATAACTGAAGAGCCAATGTGGATTAATGCTACCTTAAAGTACCGTAATCTTCACTGTTCTCACAACTTCTCAAATTGAGCCTACTCGAACAATTCTATTCGGGGGGTTACTTAAATTTTAAAACGAATCTCGCCATAGACTCAAAATTTTAAAAGGAAAACCAAAAACCTACATCGTTCGTCTAAAGGACAACAGAAACCAACCATATTTTCTTTTCTATGATAGATTGAACTTTAACTAAGGCCCTGTTTACACAGACACTGTGTGGGGGAAACGGATGTTTTGGGTATGTTAATTAGGTGAAAAGTTTTGCGTTGACATGGTCGAATTCTGTGGATACGACTCTCTCCCCCTCCACCCCCCGTCCTCATGATTTCACTGTAGTTACCATGCTGGGCCATTAGATGGCGCTGTGATTTTTGGAACCTTCACTACTGCGCATGCGTGCTGCCTGAGGAACAGCTGCCTCGTCTGTTTCCTCTCTGGCTAAAATCAGCTAACTACAAGTTGTTGTCAACAAGTTAACAACAAGTTAAAGCTGGAATTTGGATAAGAGTCAACAGATTTGACACCAAGTGGGACCTCTTCATCTAACAAGCTGCACACCAGACGCTGAGTGGACTGTGGACCAGAACCGGACTTTACTCCGTGATAAACAGCTGACTTACAGCAGGTAAATCAACGTTCTTAATATAATGTTTGCTTGTGTTTACTTTGATCACACAACAACTGAGTTTTTATTTATTTATTTATTTATTTCTGCCAGGTGGAGAAGCTGTCGTTCCAACAAACAGGCAGACGGTTCGGCGGTTCTGATGGGTCCAGATGAACACACAGCAAGAGTCCAGTTCATTAACGTAGTTACAGTTCGGTTCACGTGTTTTAATAGTGTGTTCAGTTTAATTCTCAGTGTTTGTGTTGTAAACTTTGTGGTGCTGAATAAATAAATAAATAAAAAATAAACCTGGTGTCTTCATTTTCACAGCACGTTACGCACTGTTTAAAAAATGTAACGAGTCCAGATAGATACTGTAGTTCAGATAAATTTACATCTCCCACGCCAACATAAATACTGTTTATTATTGTTAAACTGTTATATTTTGCAACGTGACACGTGAAATGTCAGACTGTCCGCGCATGCGGGCTGCGCGCATGTGGTTGACACAAAAGCTCCACGGGAGATGTTTACATTATCAGCGGGGGGTCAGCGAAAAACTTCCACCTTGAGAGCAGGGTCAGAAAAGTATCGGAGTCAAAGAAGGGGGCCAGCAGCGTCGTGTAGGCGATAAGCAAAGTCGCAAAGAGAAAGTAGCGGTTACACTCAAAATACGTGCCGTGTAAACCGGCCCTAAGTTATGAATGGAGGAATAGTTTGGAAGACGAGGCCTTCGTTACAGAAGCCCTCTTGACCTTCCATAGGTATAGATCCCTATAGCTAACTTTTACAGCGTGACCCACTCCTTAATTGGTATCTGTAGCTGATCTAAACCATGATAGCTTACACACCAGGTGCATATAGGTAAGGACTAATGTAAATTCCCAATCATAAGCCCACCTAAATACCACATAAATGCATAACACATAGAACCAGAATGGCACCGACTGGAAACCACCTAGCCAACCACCTTCGATGTGGGGACCTGCAACTCCAACGTTGGTCTCCAACTCTCATCCAGTGGTCAGCTCTTCTACATCAATCCTGGGGTCCCCTCTACATGCTGATGCAATCAACAACTCTAATCGTTGTGGAATAATCATTGTGGAATTACTGCTGTGGAATTATAAACTTTGTTCCAATGGATTACAGACTCAGTTTTCCAAGGGATTATAAATTTTGCTGCAATGGGATTACTAACAAACAGTATGGAATTACCAACAAACAATATGGGATTATTTAAAAAAAAATTCTTTCCATTTGCTGGATTACATCAAGTTCAGAGACATTTAGAGGTATCCTTTTGTGTTGGAACTCATCCCCATGGACAGGCGATGACTTCCAAAAAGGGGGACTGTAGTGGAACACCCTTGTCTCTGAAAACTGTAGTGGAACATCTTTTCTTTGAGGCCTTCAAGAGAAGAATGGACACTATTTGATTACATTAATATTGAATCAAAGATCACAAATCACTTCACCAAGAGACTCTTTTTACTCTTTTAATTTGTCCTAATTCAAATATATCAATAGTATAACCTTCTGTCATTTTATGATCATTGCTGTTATGCTGATGTATTCTTTAATATGTGGACATCTTAATCAAAATTCTGTCTAAAGTCCAAGGATATGTCAGACTGAACTTTCAGTTTTTGTTTAGAAGTTAGAAAACAGCTAATCAGTTTAATCATTTAACTGGCGCCTGTATATCTGCTCATTGCTAAAACAACTCCCTGACTTTCTCTAAACAATTTCTCCATCACTGACATTCTCTTTTGACTTCTGATAAACTCTGACTTTGGTTGAACTCCTCCTAATTTCCTGGTTGCTAACCAATGAACAGAGTGAATACTGACGATGTCAAACTTACTTTATAAAGACTTCAATTCCTTGAATTTTCAGTTCTAAGAGGAAGTTGGAATGTGAAACTTTCTCTTTTTTGCTTTTGGACTCTGGTCAGTCATCAAAGACCTGTACCATCAGCTGAGAATTCATGGCACGCCTACTATGAATTCGAACCGAGCGTTAAGCTCAAACTTTGAATGCATTTTCCTTCTTGAGGAATAATTTATTTTGAAACCAAACCCGGAACTGCCACTGCTTCTGCCGATAAAAGCGGACATCAACGAGACGCTGAAAAGGTAAACACGCTGAAGTCCAGCTCCGACATGACAGGACCTACGAACCGTTTTACGTCCAAGGCTGCTTCCCATCTCTTTACCAGAACCTAGAATGAACGTCTGTAAGGTAAAAAAGTCTCTGATTGTTTACTGGAGCGTACGACCCCACATAACTTGGGTGGGATTGGGGAGGAAACAGGATGATAATAATAATAATAAACTTTATTTGTATAGCACCTTCCTATAATGCCTTGCATTGACCAAGGCATTGTATGATGAAGGATGAAGGGCCCACGACAAGGAACAGCAGGGATGACGAGAAATTAAAGAAAGACCGGCAGGTAGGAACCTGAGTAGAACAACAAAAAGGAGGGACACCCAAGCCCAATAGTTCAGGTGGATGGCCAAGTGACCATCCAACGTGGGGCAGATGTCCAGGCGGATGGCTGGGAGGCCATCCAGAGTGGGGGAGGCATCCAGGAGGATGGCTGAGGCCTTCCAGAGTGAGGTAGGAACTCAATCAGCTGGCCAGGAGACCACCCATTGTTTCTTGGAGGCAGGGGGGCCGCCAGGAATATTGGGCCCCATGACAAAAAACCCAATTGGGCCCCCCTGCACAGCTGCTTTTGCCACATCTCTAGAATCTAACTGATCCAGCAAAAGTTTTACATAAATAACATTAAAGGCTTGCTTCCTTTGGTCCAATACTGGTACTAGCACAATATTTACTGTTAGTGAATTGTACATGCAACCGTCTGCATAGAGTATGCAATTCACTATTTAAAGCAAGATTAAAAACTACACATAAAAATGCACTAAAAGCCATATATTAATCTCTATTTTTATTGCACAAATTCAAAACAAATGACAGTAAGCATATTTGTATGCTTAACTAAATATTCTAATCTAATCTACAAAATGTTGAACAACTGGGAGATAAAGTTAGGGAGGCCAGACTGAGATGGTTTGGACATGTCCAGAGGAGGGACAGTGGGTATATTGGTAGAAGGATGTTAGAAATGCAGCTGCCAGGAAAAAGACACAGAGGAAGGCCAAAGAGGAGATATATGGATGCAGTTAGAGAGGACATGAAGGTAGTTGGAGTGAGGACAGAGGATGCAGAGGACAAGAGAAGTACTGGGCAGCACGGTGGCACAACTGGTAGAGCTGCTGCCTCTCAGCGAGAAGGTTGCCGGTTCAAATCCCGGTCCGGGGCCTTTCTGGGTGGAGTTTGCATGTTCTCCCCGTGCATGCGTGGGTTTCCTCCGGGTACTCCGGTTTCCTCCCACAGACCAAAAAACATGCTTGTTAGGCTGATTGGTGACTCTAAATTGACCCTAGGTGTGAGTGTGAGAGTGGATGGTTGTTTGGTGTGAGTGAGACAGGTCCCTCTTGTAAATGAGTCCCCGTGACTCAACGAGGCTAGCCTGTATAAATAAAGGTTGAATGAATGAATGAATGAATCTTATTATCTTTTGTTGAGTTAATAAATCTAAGATTTTGTCACTTCCGCCTCTTGGTTCAGAAATTTCAATGAAAAAGACCTGTCTGTGGTTGGATGGTGACGTGTGGTTCATAAAACTTGGGTTGCGAGCTCAGAGCCGCGATGACAGACAACAGACAGAGAAGAGAGGGAGGGAGCTGCGGGAGCAAAAAAAAAAAAGACGAGGAGCCCCACCGCCGGCAGAGACACGACGAGCAAGCGTGGCGTGCGCATGTGTTCTGAACGCAAACACGCTTCAAATTATTGTTAGTTCATATATCTGCTCTCAAATCAGTGGTAACATACCAATGTTCCCTCTAATTTTTCACGTGTCTGGGCATACGCACAAGCTCTCTGAGCACACTGAGGTGAGGACCACTATGAGCAACATCAGAAGTGCACACACGCAGTTCTGTAGATAACATACATTTATAATAATGCAGTAATCTACAGGTAATAAAGAATCATTTCACAAAGAATTGATCTTTATTCTTTATCTTGCAGCTAATGCATGCAGCTCAAAAACCAGTTTTATTTAACTACAGACTTTATTATTTTATTTGAATTAGACGTTTTAACCCTTTAACTTTATTTATTCATGTTCCTCAGAGGGAAAATCAACCTTCTTAAACTGTCAGCCTCAAATAAATATACAGTATCTAATTTAGATGATTTTTATTTTAATGCTTGTAGGGGTTTTGTTTAAAATCTCCACATTACTGTATTATTTTTTTATTGACAAAATATTTATTTTACTGAAAGTTTGTAAAAAGTGTATTTTCCTCCTTGGTCCCTGGGTCAACATCTGCAGAGCTCAGAAACTGATGCTTGGTTCTGGACCTGCTCCTCTGCACACCTGGCCTGGTTCTGCTCTTCCTCTTTATCACGTGACTTTATCGTGCACTGACCTCCATTCAACTTCTGCATCTTTTTCTTATTTTTCCTGCAGATTTGGTGCTTGACAAATAACTTCCTCCTTCAGAAAGGCCGGGGATTGTTTATGTGTTCAGCGGTGTGTATGTGCATGTGTGTGTGTGTGTATGTGTGCGAGAGTGTGCAGCTTCTCGCTGTAACGCGTTTGATATTTGACTTTATTCAGATAAAAGACGTGGTGTAGATTATTTATCATACCTCTGATTTTACTTGACCTAACAACGAGATTTAAAATCTGTAGTTTTAACACTAATTGACCCACGTACCTGTCCCAGTGTGACAAACTACGTGACTTCTACATGATCTGACTGTGAAGCCGCATACACACATGCTTGCTTATAAGACCCGCCTTCCTTTTAGTGATTGGTCAAAACAACGTGAGCTTCAATGTGATTGGATGTAATCGCTGTCCATCAATCATTTTAAGTTGAGGCGGACCTGCGGGCGAGTTAAAGCAGCTAGGAACATACCATTTCATGCAGATACAGGGGGTGTTTGTTAAATATGAGGATGTTTGCTTTTTGGTCTGGGAGAGATAATATTTAAATTTTACTGTTAAAACAAGTAAAAACAAAGCTACTGCCATTAATGTATTATTATCAGGGGCCAAAAACACCATGGAAAAAAAAGGCCAATCTCTGGGCCCCTGTCAGTCCAGGGCCCTTGGAATTGTACCAACTTTTACCCCCCATACGGCGCCCCTGCTTGGAGGTGATGTCCAACTGGATCCTTCCCAACTCAGGCCAAAGAGAGGTGAGGAGGCCGGTGACCCCGAAGTGAGCGAAGAGGCCAGTGGCCCTGCAGTGGACAATCAGACCAGTGAACCTGCAGTGGTCGATGAGACCAATGGAGCAGCAGCTGACTTAGAGAATGGTGGAGCAGCAAGAATGGAAACTTCAGAGTCTGTATCTGGTGTAGAAACCAGTGAGTCCATGACTGATGTAGCCTGGCCCTCGCCCTCCTACGCAGCTCCGCTCAATTCTCATTTCCCTTCACTGCTCAGTCTGGGACTTCTCCCATCCACAAGGATTTCTCCGGTAGATTTTTGACCGGACCAATCAGAGAACAGAAGGAGCGGAGCTTTTGGCCCCTAACCCACGCCCCCACCTGTCCTGTCCCAGCGCGCAGCCAGCGAGCACCCGCATGTTCTTATTCAAAGCGATGCAGGACTGTTTTATATCTGACACAAATGTATTAATTTCCCCTTCTTAATCCCTTATCTGGAGTTTTCTGGAGTTTTTTTTGTAAAAAGTCAAGTAATCGCTCCCTCCTCCCTCCTCCTCTCCCTCCGTTGAGTGAAATGAACGAGGAAGAGCCTCAGGTTGTCACGAGAGAATTAAACTTGGGTTTTACGTTGCTGCCCGAGTCCCTGCATATTTTCTGGCCTTATGGTGAGCTGGACCAGAGCTACATGGTTTTATTTTTATTTTTTAAGACGTTTTATTTCCATAAACACAGAATATCCAGTGGTAGCGAGACGACATGCAGCAGGGAGTGGAGCAGATCTCAAGTTCACGAGAGCAGAGGAAGCAGACCATATATGGCTCTGAGGGGGAGGGAGCAGAATGCTTTTCCTGTTCAAAAATGTTCTAAGATCCAATGGTCTTGTTCCTCAGCAGAGGCCACGCCTCCAGCAAGAATCAGTTTTCTATTAAGAGATCCCAGACCCTTGTCCGAAGCGAAGTGAAGGACAGGGTCTGGTTTTAACCAGGCTATGACTGATGTGGAAACAATGAGGTTTTAGCTGGTGTGGAAACCAGTGAGGTTTTAGCTGGTGTGGAAACCAGTGAGTTCTTAGCTGGTATGGGAACCAGTGATCTCTTAGCTGGTGTAATGTTCTTCATTCATAAGGATGAGTCATGATGATTCAGAACATCCTGTCCTCAGAGACTGTAAAACCTCCAGTATACTAGGGTGTACTTCAGTCCGCAGAGGTCTGCGCGTACCGGATTAGACTGGAAACAGATGCCCGCAAGGCATGTCCGTGCAAATCTCAACTTTTACGACCGCATACGTGTAATCAGTGTCACACAATAAACTTCCCAGCGATGGACTGTTTTGTATGCGACACCAGTGAATTAATGGCCTTTTGTTTTTTGGTTTTTTCCAAGAGGCAAGCGATCTTTCTCCTCCTTCATTGACGCCATGACTGAAATTGTGAAAAATTAAAGAATTTGTCACAAGCAAATTAAGATCAGGCCCAGCGTGGCTGCGGGAGGGTCTGGAGATTTCCTGGTGGGCTGGTCTGATGTGTGGGTTGCAGGGCCAGCTCTCCATTTAAAAAACTTTTTTAAACTTTTTATTAACAACATATAAACATTGCTGCCAGCTCTTGTTTTTTTTCTTCTTCTTTGTAACCTGTCAATCAATCCAGTAGGCCTTTCAGCAAATGACCATTTGGCAAACTAAATTTGTCCTGAAGGTAAACGCCCCTTGTCTGCATGGCTGGGCTGCAGCCGCTCAGGGTGGACACTCAAGTATGAAGTCTCAACCCTCTGCAGACAGTGCACGTCGAGTCCACGTGGAAAAAGGTCTGCACGAGTATACTGGAGCCTTAACTAAACTCTTTCACGCCCTTTATGCTAATTACTCCCCTTCCTGGGTCAGACAAAATGACTCCTTACAGGATTTACCTGCTGCAAAGTTTATCAACTCCCTTTCCTGAAAAGCCAGATTGGGCAACACCTCTGTGATCTGCATTCAACAGTTGAACAGAACTTTGTCATGCCCCCAGGACAAGAGGTGTGTGATCACCATGGCAACGAAGGAAGTTTGCCAGTGAGACAGAGCTTCAAGAGCTTCACATTTATTGTTTATAATATTGTGTGGAAAAACCCTAATGCACATTTGTGAAGAAATGGTTTTGCTGGGTAAACAAATCAGCCATCCTCCTCTAAACTTTAAGAGAAGGAGTTAATCAAAATTAATTTTATGCAACTCAGTTAATGCCCTTTTAGCTGGTCAGAGTTGTGTTGATTGGATACAATTTGC
>JBBPBX010052283.1:0-24266 GCA_038048925.1 Garcialebias charrua
TTTGTAGATGTTCACGCAACTGACCTGCAACTATTTTCTCTAGATATTTTTTAGATGAAAGTTAGATTAGATATAAGTCTTTAATTGGCCAGAATTTCTGAATCAAGGTCAGACTTCTTAAGTAAAGGTTTAATTACAGCAACCTTAAAGTGCTGTGGTGCGTAACCATTCATTAAAGACAAATTAAGCAGATACAAAATGTGGACATTAATTAGGGGAAACACCTCTTTAAACAGCCTGGTTGGGATGGGATCTAGCAGACATGTAGATGGTTTGGATGAGGTTATTATTTTTGACAATTCAGAGAGTTCAATAGAACAAAAACTATCCATACACAAATAAGGCTCTAGTGAAATTTTTACAGTTGTCTCATTTGACAGGGGACAAGGGATAGTAGTAGGAAGGATGGTTTCAATTTTCTCTCTAATTGAAATAATTTTATGTATAAAGAATCTCAATAAGTCATCACTGCTTATAGTTGTAGGCAGTGACGTGTGGTCAGGGGAGGCAAGTGAGGCCGTGCCTCACCTGTCATCATGGAAAGAAAAAATGTAAATTCAAAAAATGTAATTATTGTATTTATCCTTTGATTTGTACTGTAAACTTATATTTGTACTATAAACTTATTTTACTTAAAACTAAACCAGTTTTAAGTTATTTTTTATTGAAAATCGCCGATTTTTCTTATTTAGCGTTCAAATGATGAGAAGACGTGGGCAGAGAGGTGTATCAGGCTGTTGGTAGGAACCTTTGTGTTGTATTGTGTTGCGGGTCGGACCGTAATAAAGGTTACCTGTTAAGACGGAGTCGTGTCACGCATGCTTCTGTGTAGCCTCAAGGGTTTATTAAATATATACATATCGGAGAACAGAACATGGTGTCAGAAGTATAAAAGTATAAAATACTAAGTGAAGAGAGAGAATAATTAAAAACGACGTCATCATGAACCAGTTTCAAGTCGCCCCGCCAGAAAAGTTCACGTTCAGAGCTGAAGACTGGACGAAGTGGATAAAGCGTTTCGAGAGGTTTCGTATCGCGTCTGGTTTGGAGACACAAGCGGATGAAAACCAAGTAAACACGCTTATCTACACCATGGGGGACGAGGCAGAAGATATACTGGTTTCCCTGCATCTAACTCCAGAAGAAGCGAGTGAGTACGAGACTGTTAAAGGACGGCTGGATGCTCACTTCGTAGCCCGCAGGAATGTTATATTTGAACGGGCGAAATTCAATCAGCGCCAACAGGAGACGGGTGAGTCCATCGACGGCTTTCACACCGCGCTGCACTGTTTGGCTGAACACTGTGGATACGGGACTTTGCATGATGAGATGGTGCGTGACAGATTCGTCGTGGGTCTGAGAGATAAAAGACTATCAGAACAGCTACAAATGGACGCTGAACCGACGCTCGAGAAGGCGTTAAACAGAGCCCGTCAGAGCGAGCTAGTGAAAAAGCAACACGAAATGCTTCATGCTAACTTCAAGCCGGACATTGTGGGCGTGCAGTTGGACCGCGTTCACGCGAGCGGGATCGCGCGCTACAGACAACCGAAGGCCGCGTTCAAACCTTTTGTCACAAAAACAACACAGGATAAAAAGGTCCAGTGCAGAAGATGTGGTGACATGAAAGGACACAGTATGCAGCAATGCCCTGCTAGAGAAGCAGCCTGCAATTATTGTGGAAAGAAGGGACATTTTGCAAAAGTCTGCAGAAATAAAAAAATATGTGAAGTAAATGCTGGATTTGAAACAGAAAGCACAAATATAGACAAGGATGTTGCTTTCCTGGGATCACTTTCTACAGAAGCTAATGAAAATCCATGGATGACAGACATACTGGTGGACAAACATAAGACTGTATTTAAAATAGATACAGGAGCTGATGTCACAGCTGTCCCAGAGACATGGTATTCTCAGCATCAATTAGGCAAATTAGATAAACCAAAGAAAATCCTACAGGGACCGGGAGGCACCGATTTGAAGGTGAAAGGCATGTTTACAGCAACTCTCAGTAACAACAGTGGTAGTACCAAGGAGGACATTTATGTTGTGAAGGACTTGTGTACATCACTGCTGAGTGGACGTGCTGCAATGGCATTAAAACTGGTTGCCAGAATAAACCAAATTAGTTTGGACTCCATTGAAGCTGTGAGGCAGGACGGTTTGTCCAGAGCTCCAATCTCCAGCGAGTCAGGAGGTCTGCAAGAAGAGGAGGTCAACTTGTATGTTGACTAAGTCATTGCATCTTTACCTGCCACGGAACCACGACTGAGAGAAATCCAAAGACATCAGGACGACGACAGCATACTCAAACAGCTGAAAAAGTTCTGTGTAGAAGGATGGCCAGATAAATACTCTACTGAGAAAAGTGTTCAGCCTTATCTGCCATTCTCAGGTGAACTTACTGTTCAAAATGGTCTGCTTCTTTATGGTAGCAGAATAGTGATTCCAGCTTCTCTCAGAAAGGACATTCTTTTGAAACTACATGAGGGTCACTTGGGAATAACTAAATGCAGAGAAAGGGCCAAACATTCAGTGTGGTGGCCGGGTCTCAGCAGCGAGCTGATTAAGCTGTTGGAGACCTGCGACACATGCTGTCGGGAGAGAACAAAACACAAAGAGCCACTACTGCCCACTGAATTCCCACAAAGACCATGGGCCATGGTGGGAGCTGATCTTTTCCAGTTTAAGGAAAAACAATATTTGATTGTTGTGGATTATTTCTCCAGATTTTTTGAAGTTGCAAAACTTACCTCCACAACATCTGAAGGAGTGATCGAACACTGTAATGGTGTGGTCACACCGAACAACTTTTCAACCTCCAAAAAGCTCGTCAGGCACGCAAGTGGACGCACTTGTGAATGCAGCGTGTCCAGACCTGAACGCCAGAACGCGAAACAGCTGCTGGGTGTGTGGGAGGAGCTTACCGGTATACAGAGTCCTGCGCACAGAGTCCTGCGCACTCCGCCAGGCGAGGAGCTTTTTATTTCCGTCTCTGTGGAGCAGACTTGACTGGTCGTGAAGGACTTGTCGCGAACACACAGCTACAATGAGTTTCTCTTCCATAGTACACGACCTCGCGGGTCTTTTCTGTGTCCCACAAACAATACGTCACATAGTGCGCGTGCCCCCTCGTTTCCGCGTCACATAGGGACTTTCCCCCTCTCTTCTCCGCCCGACTCTCCCTGATTGGTTGACACACCAACCAAAAGTTTGAACCGCGAAATCTTCAGCATGTTGAATGCGCGGTTTGGAGGCTGAAGCTGGTTCACGTGCACGGAAAACGCTTTCCAGCACGCTCAACACGCACGCGACGTGACGCCCGACGCCAAGACGTGGCTGGAAGCGCGTCCCCCATTGACTTTACATGTAAACTGGACGCTCCTGCTGCTGAAAAGCTGTTCGGTGTGATCACAGCATAGGTCTATCTTTGCACGGCATGGCATACCAGAATGTCTCTGATCTGATAACGGGCCACAGTTTACTTCAGATTCCTTCAGAAGATGTGCACAAGAATGGGGTTTCAGCCATGAAACCTCCAGCCCAAATTTTCCTCAGAGCAACGGCGAGGCTGAGAGAGCTGTCAGAACCATCAAGACTCTCCTTAAAAAGTCGAAGGATCCGTATCTCGCTCTCATGGCCTACCGTTCCGCTCCATTGGCAAATGGATTCAGTCCGACTGAGCTTCTCATGGGAAGGAGGATAAGGACAACTGTTCCTGTTACTCAGTCGCAACTAACACCAAAGAATGTTGATATGGAAAAACTGAGGACTGCAGAGGACAATTATAGACAGAAACAAAGACAAAACTACAACCGGAGGCACCGGGCTCACAACATGTCAACTCTACATCCAGGTGAGGAGGTGTGGGTGACAGATCTGCAAACAAGAGGAAGAGTAGTGTCTGGAGCAGGTCCACCTCGATCCTACATTGTCGAGACACCCAGAGGCTTGCTGAGAAGGAATAACTACCACCTTTCACACACTCCTAGAGCAACTGAAACTTCTGCTGTTCCACATGAGACAGTACATGAAGAAAACATTGACAATTACACACACACACCTGATCCAGATGAAGACCAGCAGGAGGCTAGCCATCAGACTCCACCACCTGAGAGTCGAGTTTCACTGAGAAATAGGAGACCTCCAGCTTATCTGGATGATTATATTTGTTCATAGGAACTGAGTGAGTTTCCTGCATGGGGCAGAATAATCCCCACACTCAGTTAGAGGATTTGGGTAGTCCACCCCTCCCTCTTAGTTAAAGTTAAATGTTACAGAGATTACTGTTCTGAGATTTATATACATCTGGGTTCTTAGGCTGAACTGTGACTGTAAAGAGATTTGAGTTTGTGCACTGTTGACAACAAATCCTATTCAGAAAGGGGGATGTAGTATCAGGCTGTTGGTAGGAACCTTTGTGTTGTATTGTGTTGCGGGTCGGACCGTAATAAAGGTTACCTGTTAAGACATAGTCGTGTCACGCATGCTTCTGTGTAGCCTCAAGGGTTTATTAAATATATACATATCGGAGAACCGAACAAGAGGCACCGGCAGCTCTGCCGCACCAGATTGCGTCACTTAGCTGACCGTGCTGCAGCTGCAGTGAGCCCATATTCCTGCCCCTTTTATGTCTCTATTAAAATGTCCAAATACTTTAGTTATATAAACTACATTTCTATAGTTTAGCTGGTGAATATAATGTCTAGAGGTTTTGTCTAAAACTGTATGTGTGTGTGTGTAACGTGTTTCTTGTGCTGAGCGATCATAAAACGGCTGAGAAAAAAAGGTGCCGTGTGCGGCATGCCTCATGGAGGTGGGGCTGGTGAGCTCAGGGATCCTGCTTGCGCTGAGCTCCTCTGCTCTGCTGCAGGAGGAAGTGACAGTGATTCAGTTATTTTTTTTCTCTTGATTGGCAATAATTTCGCAATGGAGGATTACATTTCTGATCAAGGAAGGCTTTCTTCTGATCTCCATTGAGGCAGAGAGACTTTTAAAACTGAAAGCCGACAAGGAAGACTTCTAAAAAAAGTCACTTTGTTCAGAAGGAGTGGCGCATGGACTTCATTTATTTCTTTATTTTATTTATTTTTAATTTATTCATTTTACATTAAAAACCAGAAGAAAAAGAAAAAAAAACATATCACATATTATATGAAAGAATACAAAAAATGAAAGGTGGCATAAAGAAGAAATCTTACTTTATCTGCCCCTTTAAAAAAAACTAGTTCAAACAATCAATTAAAACATCCATCCATCCATCCATTTTCTTCCGCTTATCCGGGGTTGGGTCGCGGGGGTAGCAGCCTAAAGGCTGGGGCAGAGCTCCGCGCTCGAGCGAGCGCGGCGCCCCGCTGTGTGAGCGCCGTGCGTGCGCCGCTGCACAAGCCCTTTGAACGTTCACGCGAACGCGCCAAGCTCCAATTTTACGACCGCGTACGCGATGCGCGGTGTCTGACCAATCAGCGACCTCAGTTCAGTCCCCCTCCGCGTGCAGCTGCTCACAGAGAACGTGAGAAGAAAGCAGAGCTCTGCCCGGTGAACAGGCGCGCACAGAATGCGCCGTGTGTGGCGTCTAGGGAGGACGCTGAGCTCTGCATCGGGCTTAAGTAGGGAGGCCCAGACTTCCCTCTCCCCAGCCACTTGGAGCAGCTCCTCTGGGGGAATCCCAAGGCGTTCCCAGGCCAGCCGAGAAACATAGTCCCTCCAGCGTGTCCTGGGTCTTCCTCTGGGTCTCCTCCCGGTGGGACATGCCCGGAACACCTCACCAGGGAGGCGTCCAGGAGGCATCCTAACCAGATGCCCGAGCCACCTCAACTGGCTCCTCTCGATGTGGAGAAGCAGCGGCTCTACTCCGAGTCCCTCCCGGATGACTGAGCTTCTCACCCTATCTCTAAGGGAGAGTCCAGACACCCTGCGGAGAAAACTCATTTCAGCCGCTTGTATCCGAGATCTCGTTCTTTCGGTCACAACCCAAAGCTCATGACCATAGATGAGGGTGGGAACGTAGATCGATCGGTAAATTGAGAGCTTTGCCTTTTGACTCAGCTCTCTCTTCACCACGACAGACCGGTACAGCGCCCGCTTCACTGCGGATGCTGCACCTATCCGCCTATCGATCTCACGCTCCAGTTTTCCCTCATTCGTGAACAAGACCCCGAGATACTTAAACTCCTCCACTTGGGGCAGGACCTCCTCCCCGACCCGGAGAGGGCATGCTACCCTTTTCCGGCTCAAGACCATGGCCTCGGATTTGGAGGAACTGATCCTCATCCCGGCCGCATCACACTCGGCTGCAAACCGCTCCAGTGAAAGCTGTAGATCACGATCTGATGAAGCCAATAGGACCACATCATCTGCAAAAAACAGAGAAGCGATTCTAAGGCCACCAAAACGGATCCTCTCAACACCTTGGCTGCGCCTAGAAATTCTGTCCATAAAAGTTATGAACAGAATCGGTGACAAAGGGCAACCTTGGCGGAGTCCAACTCTCACTGGAAACGAGCCTGACTTACTGCCGGCAATGCGGACCAAGCTCTGACACCGGTCGTACAGGGACCTAACAGCCCATATCAAAGGGCCTGGTACCCCATACTCCCGGAGTACCCCCCACAGAACCCCCCGAGGGACGCGGTCGAATGCCTTCTCCAAGTCCACAAAGCACATGTAAACTGGTTGGGCAAACTCCCACGCACCCTCCAGGACCCTGTTGAGGGTGTAGAGCTGGTCCAGTGTTCCACGACCAGCACGAAAACCACACTGCTCCTCCTGAATCCGAGGTTCGACTATCCGACGGACCCTCCTCTCCAGAACCCCTGAATAGACCTTACCAGGGAGGCTTAAGAGTGTGATCCCCCTATAGTTGGAACACACCCTACGGTCCCCCTTTTTGAATAGGGGAACCACCACCCCAGTCTGCCAATCCAAGGGAACTGCCCCCGATGTCCACGCGATATTGCAGAGTCGCGTAAGCCAACACAACCCCACAACATCCAGAGCCCTAAGGAACTCAGGGCGAATCTCATCCACCCCTGGAGCCCTGCCACCGCGGAGCTTTTTAACCACCTCGGTGACCTCAGCACCAGAGATTGGAGAGCCCGACCCAAAGTCCCCAGGCTCCGCTTCCTCAGTGGAAGACGTGCCAGTAGGATTGAGGAGGTCTTCGAAGTACTCCGCCCACCGACTCACAACATCCCGAGTTGAGGTCAACAGCACGCCATCCCCACCATAAATGGTGTTGGTCGCGTACCGCTTTCCCCCCCTGAGACGCCGGATGGTGGACCAGAATCGCCTCGAAGCCGTACGGAAGTCATTCTCCATGGCCTCTCCGAACTCCTCCCAC
This sequence comes from Garcialebias charrua, assembly GCA_038048925.1. NCBI lineage: Eukaryota > Metazoa > Chordata > Actinopteri > Cyprinodontiformes > Rivulidae > Garcialebias > Garcialebias charrua. The sequence continues at coordinate 7,343 of JBBPBX010052283.1, forward strand.
GCCCGAGTTTTTGCCTCAGCAACCACCCGAGCCGCATGCCGCTTGGACTGTCGGTACCTATCTGCTGCTTCCGGGGTCCCACAGGCCAAAAAGGCCCAATAGGACTCCTTCTTCAGCTTGACAGCATCCCTCACCGCCGGTGTCCACCACCGGGTTCGAGGGTTGCCACCACGACAGGCACCAACAACCTTGCGGCCACAACTCTGATAAGCTGCCTCGACAATAGAGGCGCGGAACATGGCCCACTCGGACTCAATGTCCCCCGCCTCCCTCGGAACGTGTTCAAAGCTCTCCCGGAGGTGGGAGTTAAAGCTCCGTCTTACGGGAGACTCTGCCAGACGTTCCCAGCAGACCCTCACAATACGTTTGGGTCTGCCAGGTCTGACCGGCATCCTCCCCCACCATCGGAGCCAACTCACCACCAGGTAGTGGTCAGTTGACAGCTCCGCCCCTCTCTTCACCCGAGTGTCCAGGACATGCGGCCGCAGATCAGATGAGACGACAACAAAGTCGATCATCGAACTGCGACCAAGAGCACATATGGACACCCTTATGCTTGAACATGGTGTTCGTTATGGACAATCCATGACGAGCACAGAAGTCCAATAACAGAACACCACTCTGGTTCAGATCAGGGGGGCCGTTCCTCCCAACCACACCCCTCCAGGTCTCACTGTCATTGCCCACGTGAGCGTTGAAGTCCCCCAGTAGAACAAGGGAGTCCCCAGGAGGCGCACTCTCCAATACCCCCTCCAAGGACTCCAAAAAGGGTGGGTAATCTGCGCTGCCGTTTGGCGCATAGGCACCAATTAAAACAATAACTCTCTATAAGTAACAGAGCAAAAAGAGTAACTTTTCACAATCTACAAATATTTAGAGCATTAAACACTTAACTAAAAGTTTTAGCATTTTGTTAACAATTTAGTTTTGATCCTTTTATAAACATAAGCACAGAGTTTACATTTTTAACATGATTTCCCAAACCATTCCACAATTCAACTCCCTGTATTGAAATAAACCGACCCTTCAAACTAGTTCTATACCTCGTTGCAACAATTTCAGTTCCCTTTAAACTAGCAGCTTTCTCTCTTAACAAAATATATTTGAACATTTGAGGGTTCTATTACTAACAAAATATTATAGTCCACCAAATCAGAAAACTTCAGTAGTTTGAGTTGTTTAAATAATATACAGTATTAGATGGATGACAGTAAGGCTTTCTTGTAATACTTCTCACAGCTCTTTTCTGTAAAATAAAAATAGATTTTGTCAATTTAATTTAATTTATAAGTAAAGGTAAGACTAAAATAAAAAATTCTCCAAATTAAATGTGCTTTTTTGTGTGCTACAGTTTGTATGTGTAAAGATTGCTGATATGAGATTTTAAACACAACCCGTTAACTGCTGCCAATCAAATGGTGAATAAACTACTCTGTAGGGTTCATGTATTATAAAAGAAGAAAATAATGCTATCCAAAGTATCCAAAGTGCTGAAGAAGCTATGGCAGACAGAAGCCACAACGTGGAGAACATTTTTGTCTGTTTTTTATTACACATACTGTATGAAGAAAAAAAAACTGCACAGTGCCTCACCAGCCATGAACCTCACCGCACGTCACTGGTTGTAGGGATATATGGTTCAACAGAGATGCAACTTTTAATTAGTCTAGCAATAGTCTAAACAGAAACCTAGGGTTATTTTTATTCTCATCTATTAAAGATGAGTGATATGAAGTTCTGGCTTTACAGAGAGCTTTCTTATATGTTAGCAAACTATCTTTCCAAGTTAAATAAAATTATTCAACATTAGTAGCGCACCATTTTTTCTTCTGGTTTCTAGATCCCTGCTTTAAAGTACGTATGCAACTCAGAGTTGAACCAAGGAGCCAGTTTCCTCTGATTGATTACTTTCTTTTTCAGTGGAGCAATTTTATCAAGTGAAGTTTGCATCAAAGTTGTAAGATGATCAACTAGATGATCTAAGTAACTGCTCTCTGATGCATTACTCTGCAAGACAGAAGAAAACATTGATGGAAAAGTATCCTGATGCATGCCCAATAAGCCAGGTAGAAAAATCTAAAAAAGCCAAGTCTGGACATAAAAATAAAAAATAAAAAATGAAGTCATCACTACTTATAGACCCAGACCAGTAGTCATTCCGTATGTTGAGGGAGTATCGGAGAAACTGGGACATTTATTTTCTAAACACAACATCCCAGTGGCTTTTAAACACCAATATACATTATGGCAAAGACTGGTTCATCCCAAAGATCCAGTCCCCCGGCACAAACAGAGTAATATTGTGTATGCTGTTCAGTGTCAGGAGGGTGATCAGTCTTATATCGGGGAAACTAAACAGCCACTGGCCAAAAGGATGGCCCAGCACAGAAGATCAACATCATCAGGTCAGGACTCTGCAGTCTACACTCATCTCCAGGCCAGCGGTCACTCTTTCAGGGATGAAGATGTTCACATCCTTGATAGAGAGGAACGATGGTTTGAGAGAGGAGTAAAGGAGGCCATCTTTGTGAAAAGAAACCGTCCATCATTAAACAGAGGTGGAGGCCTCCAGGTTCAACTGTCCCCCTCTTACAATGCTGTTATTGCTAGTATCACTCAGCCCTCTGTGAATAGCAAACAACCATCAGGGTGCTAACGATCCATTGTTAGGCTGATGGTCCTCCTTGATCATGTGAGCAGCTGGTTTTGGCTGTCATCAGCAAACTGGTCGATCCACTATGAGAAGGTGCTATTTATAAGATTGAGCTGAATACAGCACCTCAGACTGAAGTCTTTCGGACAAAAGACGAAATGTTTCTACTTAATTTTTTTATGTCCAAAGGACCAGACTTAAGCCTCCCGCATATCTCTGCGTACGTCCATACGCAGCTGTACGCACGTACTATGCAGAGGTACAAGCGTACCCCTGCAGGGCATGTACGCGCAATGCTCAAATTTTATGACCGCGTACGCAAACGTGTTGTCGCACAATAAACTGCCCGGCACCTGACTGTTTTGTATGAGAAACCAATGTATTAAATTCCTCTTCTTCATCCCTGCTTCATCCCTGATCTGGCCTTTTTTTTATTACCAAAAGGCAAGTGATCGCTTCCTCCTCAGTTGAATCCATGACTGAAATGATGAGAAATGAACGAATTTGTCACGAGCGAATTAAACTCATGACCAGCGTGGCTGCAGGAGGTTCTGCAGATTTCCTGGTGTGCTGGTCTGATGTGTGGGCTGCAGGACCAGCGCTCCCTGTTTTTTATTTATTAACATATAAACACAGAACACCACTGGGGCTGGAGCTGCCAGCTCTCGTCTCCCCCCCCGACCCGTCAATCAATTCAGTAGGCGTGTCAGCAAATGACCAATCAGCGACCTCAATTTGTCCCGTAGGTAAACGCTCTGCGCTGCAGCTGCTCAAATGACGTCAAGAATTTGGTGCGAAAATGCGAGAATTTACGCGAGAACGTACGACGGGGTGTGGGGCTGAACTGTCTTCGTACAGTACGCGCGTACGGACATACGCAGAGCTATACTGGAGCCTTTAGCTTTTTTAGATTGATGGAATAGATTGTTTAAATTTGCTTACAGCGTTTTCTGATAAACGCCTGCTAAGGTGAAATTTACTCTCAGTGACTGTGTAGTCATTTAATGTAAACAACAGCTTGTTTTAAAAATGGTCAAACAGAATAGGATTTTGAGGAACTATTATTAAGTCCTTAATCTTTATGCTAAAGGTCAGAACTAAGTCAAGGGTGTGATGATAAGAATGAGTAGATGTGCGGACGTTTTAAGTAAAACCAAATGCCTCTATTAAATTATTAAAGGCTATGCTTAAACTATCACTTTCAACATATACATGAATATTTAAATCACCCATTATCATGACTTTATCAGCATTTAGTAGTAACTCAGTTAAGAAATCTGACAAACTGAGAGTAAGCGCCTGGTGGACGATATTTAACAACTAGTAAAAGTGGCTTTTCTGATTTCCATTTTGGTTGAGAAAGACTGAGGGGCCGTGATTTAAAAGAATCATGACTAATAACTGTTTTGGCATTAATCAATAATGCTGACTGAAAAATAGAAGCTACTCCTCCACCTCGGCCATTTGTTTGTTCTAGGAACATGAACATTTAAATAATTAACAGGAGTGGATTAATTTATACTAACAAAATCCTCCAGGTTTCTGTCAGACAGAATAAATCAATATGATGATCAGTTCTTTAACTAACAAGGATTTAGAGGAAAGAGCTCTGATGTTCAATAATCCACATTTAAGGATTTTATGATTTTGCTCTGCTAAAGTAACTGTTTATTTTAATAAGATTTTTATGGTTTATATTTTTAGAGCTGATTTTTGGTTTATTTAATTTCAGCCATGGGCGAGTTGACACTGTTTCAACGGGGGTGTGGGTGGGTAACAGAGGAGAAGCAACAGAGAGGTGTGGAAGACTACAACTCTGCTTCCTGGACTGGACCCTGGGTTGTCAACAATTTGATGGACAAACAAAATCAGCCAAATTTCTAGAAAGAAGAGCGGCTCTAGTCTGTCCAAAGTGGGATGGATGCCATCTCTCCGCACCAGTCCAGGTTTTCCCCGAAAAGAACTCCAGTTATCTTTGTAGCCCATGTCATTGTGAGAACACCCCCTGGACACCCAGTGGTTAAACAACAACATACGGCTAAATATGTCATTGCTGGTCAGGTTGGGGAGGGAGCCAAAGAAAACTACGGAGTCCGACATGGTTTTAGTGAAGTCACACACCGAAGCAACATTAATTTTATTGACCTCCAATTGTTGTAACCGGGTGTCATTACAGCTGACGTGAATAACAATCTTACTATATTTAGCCTTAGTCAGCAGTTTCAGATAAAATTCATTGTCGCCCGCTCTGGCCCACGGAATGCATTTAACTATGGCCGCTGGAGTCCCTAAAGCCAGAACATGCAAACTCCACACAGAAAGACCCCAGGTCCAACTGGGGATTGAATCCAGGTCCTTCTTGCTCTGAGCCAACAGTGCTAACCACTGAGCCGTCATTATGCTGATGATGCACAATTATATTTATATATATGTATATTACAACTGGTCCAAAATACAGCTGCCCGTATCATTACACGGACCCCTCAATCCCATCACATCTCACATGTTTTACAACGGCTTCATTGGCTTCCCATCCCATATCGCATCAATTATAAAATACTCCTCCTTACATTCAAAGCTGTCCACAACCTCACTCCTCCATACCTTTCAGACATTATTCACATTGTTACACCTGCTCATACCCTCAGATCCTCTTCTTCCATCCAGCTCATTGTTCCCATTGCCCGTCTTGTTACTATGGGGAGCAGAGCATTCAGCTGCTCTGCTCCCCAGCTCTGGAACTCACTCCCACCTGATATTCACGACACAAACTCTTTGCCACATTTCAAGGTCAAACTCAAAACTCACCTGTTTTATGCACTATGATTGCAACTGCATTGTCTTTTATTTTACTTGTTTTTACTGTGTATATAATATTGTGTCTGTTTTTATTATTGTTGATGTAAGGTGACCTTGAGTGCCAAGAAAGGTGCCTACAAATAAAATGTATTATTATTATTATTTGTCCATGAAACCCAATTAATCCAATCGGTAACTTGGACAACAAGCATGTCTTAAATATATAAAAACCTGGATGACGAGACAAGACTGAGGTTGTGGTTTTTGGACCTGAGCACCTTAGGAATTCATTTTCAGTATTTCGCCCTCCTTAGATGACATTAATCTGGCCTCCAGTTCCAATGTTAAACATCTTGGTGTTATTTTTGATCAGGACATGTCTTTTACCCCCCACATTAAAAACACTACTTCTTCCACCTGCGTAATATATCACTAAAATTAGAAACATATTATCTAAAACGGATGTAGAAAACTGGTTCATACATTTGGACTATTGCAATGGTTTATTATCTGGGTGTCCAAATACTTCTTGAAAAAGTATTCAGTTGATCAGAAATGCTGCTGCCAGCTGGAGTTAATAGGAGAGATCATGTTCAGTTCAATTATCCATCCATCCATCCATCCATTTTCTTCCGCTTATCCGGGGTCGGGTCGCGGGGGTAGCAGCCTAAGTAGGGAGGCCCAGACTTCCCTCTCCCCAGCCACTTGGAGCAGCTCCTCTGGGGGAATCCCAAGGCGTTCCCAGGCCAGCCGAGAAACATAGTCCCTCCAGCGTATCCTGGGTCTTCCTCTGGGTCTCCTCCCGGTGGGACATGCCCGGAACACCTCACCAGGGAGGCGTCCAGGAGGCATCCTAACCAGATGCCCGAGCCACCTCAACTGGCTCCTCTCGATGTGGAGAAGCAGCGGCTCTACTCCGAGTCCCTCCCGGATGACTGAGCTTCTCACCCTATCTCTAAGGGAGAGTCCAGCCACCCTGCGGAGAAAACTCATTTCAGCCGCTTGTATCCGAGATCTTGTTCTTTCGGTCATAACCCAAAGCTCATGACCATAGATGAGGGTGGGAACGTAGATCGATCGGTAAATTGAGAGCTTTGCCTTTTGACTCAGCTCTCTCTTCACCACGACAGACCGGTACAGCGCCCGCTTCACTGCGGACGCTGCACCTATCCGCCTATCGATCTCACGCTCCAGTTTTCCCTCATTCGTGAACAAGATCCCGAGATACTTAAACTCCTCCACTTGGGTAAGGACCTCCTCCCCGACCCGGAGAGGGCACGCTACCCTTTTCCGGCTCAAGACCATGGCCTCGGATTTGGAGGAACTGATCCTCATCCCGGCCGCATCACATTCAGCTGCAAACCGCTCCAGCGAAAGCTGTAGATCACGAGCTGATGAAGCCAATAGGACCACATCATCTGCAAAAAACAGAGAAGCGATTCTAAGGCCACCAAAACGGATCCTCTCAACACCTTGGCTGCGCCTAGAAATTCTGTCCATAAAAGTTATAAACAGAATCGGTGACAAAGGGCAACCTTGGCGGAGTCCAACTCTCACCGGAAACGAGCCTGACTTACTGCCAGCAATGCGGACCAAGCTCTGACACCGGTCGTACAGGGACCTAACAGCCCATATCAAAGGGCCTGGTACCCCATACTCCCGGAGTACCCCCCACAGAACCCCCCGAGGGACGCGGTCGAATGCCTTTCCAAGTCCACAAAGCACATGTAAACTGGTTGGGCAAACTCCCACGCACCCTCCAGGACCCTGTTGAGGGTGTAGAGCTGGTCTAGTGTTCCACGACCAGGACGAAAACCACACTGCTCCTCCTGAATCCGAGGTTCGACTATCCGACGGACCCTCCTCTCCAGAACCCCTGAATAGACCTTACCAGGGAGGCTTAAGAGTGTGATCCCTCTATAGTTGGAACACACCCTACGGTCCCCCTTTTTGAATAGGGGAACCACCACCCCAGTCTGCCAATCCAAGGGAACTGCCCCCGATGTCCACGCGATATTGCAGAGTCGCGTAAGCCAACACAACCCCACAACATCCAGAGCCCTAAGGAACTCAGGACGAATCTCATCCACCCCCGGAGCCTTGCCACCGCGGAGCTTTTTAACCACCTCGGCGACCTCAGCACCAGAGATTGGAGAGCCCGACCCAAAGTCCCCAGGCTCCGCTTCCTCAGTGGAAGACGTGCCAGTAGGATTGAGGAGGTCTTCGAAGTATTCCGCCCACCGACTCACAACATCCCGAGTTGAGGTCAACAGCACGCCATCCCCACCATAAATGGTGTTGGTCGCGTACCGCTTTCCCCCCCTGAGACGCCGGATGGTGGACCAGAATCGCCTCGAAGCCGTACGGAAGTCATTCTCCATGGCCTCTCCGAACTCCTCCCACGCCCGAGTTTTTGCCTCAGCAACCACCCGAGCCGCATGCCGCTTGGACTGCCGGTACCTATCTGCTGCTTCCGGGGTCCCACAGGCCAAAAAGGCCCAATAGGACTCCTTCTTCAGCTTGACAGCATCCCTCACCGCCGGTGTCCACCACCGGGTTCGAGGGTTGCCACCACGACAGGCACCAACAACCTTGCGGCCACAACTCCGATAAGCTGCCTCGACAATAGAGGCGCGAAACATGGCCCACTCGGGCTCAATGTCCCCCGCCTCCCTCGGAACGTGTTCAAAGCTCTCCCGGAGGTGGGAGTTAAAGCTCCGTCTTACGGGAGACTCTGCCAGACGTTCCCAGCAGACCCTCACAATACGTTTGGGTCTGCCAGGTCTGACCGGCATCCTCCCCCACCATCGGAGCCAACTCACCACCAGGTAGTGGTCAGTTGACAGCTCCGCCCCTCTCTTCACCCGAGTGTCCAGGACATGCGGCCGCAGATCAGATGAGACGACAACAAAGTCGATCATTGAACTACGACCTAGGGTGTCCTGGTGCCAAGAGCACATATGGACACCCTTATGCCTGAACATGGTGTTCGTTATGGACAATCCATGACGAGCACAGAAGTCCAACAACAGAACACCACTCGGGTTCAGATCAGGGGGGCCGTTCCTCCCAACCACACCCCTCCAGGTCTCACTGTCATTGCCCACGTGAGCGTTGAAGTCCCCCAGCAGAACAAGGGAGTCCCCAGGAGGCGCACCCTCCAATACCCCCTCCAAGGACTCCAAAAAGGGTGGGTAATCTGCGCTGCCGTTTGGCGCATAGGCACAAACAACAGTCAGAGCCCGTCCCCCCACACGTAGGCGAAGGGAGGCTACCCTCTCGTTCACCGGGGTGAACCCCAACGTACAGGCACCAAGATGGGGGGCAACAAGTATGCCCACTCCTGCTCGGCGCCTCTCACCAGGGGCAACTCCAGAGTGGAAGAGTGTCCAACCCCTCTCAAGGAAACTGGTTCCAGAGCCAGAGCCATGCGTTGAGGTGAGTCCGACTATTTCTAGCCGGAACCTCTCAACCTCACACACTAGCTCAGGCTCCTTCCCCACCAGAGAGGTGACATTCCATGTCCCAATGGCCAGCTTCTGTAGCCGAGGATCAGACCGCCAGGGTCCCCGCCCTCGGCCACCACCCATTCCACAATGCACCCGACCCCTTTGGCCCCTCCCACAGGTGGTGAGCCCATGGGAAGGGGGACCCACGTCTCCTCTTCGGGCTGTGCCCGGCCGAGCTCCATGGGTGAAAGCCCGGCCACCAGGCGCTCGCCAACGTGCCCCTCCTCCGGGCCTGGCTCCAGAGTGGGGCCCCGGTGACCCGCGTCCGGGCGAGGGAACATTGTTTCCATTTATATTACTCATCATAAGGGGTCTTGTGGGCTTGTCAGTTCAATTAGTTTATTTATATAACACCAAATCACAACAAAGTTGTCTCAGGGCACTTTACAGGAACATTCACATAGATAGAAAAGACAATTAGTAAAGTTCTCTACCGGTATTTAATGAAGCAGCAGACAAGTTGAATCTTGGCTTCGTTGCAGTCTCCCATCCTGAACAAGCACAGTGGCAACAGTGGAAATAAAAAACTCCTTTTTAAAAATATCTCTCCAGTTTTAGCTTCTCCATTGACTCCCTGTCAAATTCAGAATTGAATTCAAAATCTTACTTCTAACCTACAAAGCTCTCAACAACCTAGCTCCATCTTATATTACAGATCTTATTGTTCCATATTTTCTTAACAGAGCACTTCACTCTCAGACTGCAGGTTTACTTGTGGCTCCTAGAGTTTCCAGCAGCAGAATGGGAGGCAGAGCTTTCAGTTATCAGGCTCCTCTCTTGTGGAACCAACTTCCACTTTCTGTCCATGAGGCTGACACATTGTCCAGTTTTAAAACTGGGCTTAAGACTTTCCTTTTTAATAAATCCTATAGTTAGAGTCAGTTTGGGTTTCCTGAGCTGTCTCTTAGTCATGCTGCTATAGACTTAGACTACTGGAGGACAAACTGACCACATTTTTTTACTCTGCTCAACCTGTTTTGTATTTGTAATTATTTTTTATAACCTTAACTTGTTTTTTTGTCTTTCAGGTACACCTGGACCTACACCTGGACCTACCATTCTGTGTTCTCTGTCTCTCCTTCCTGTCCTCTCAAACCAGCAGATGGACACTTTTCATTCATTCATTCAACCTTTATTTATACAGGCTAGCCTCGTTGAGTCATGGGGACTCATTTACAAGAGGGACCTGTCTCACTTGTCCTGAGCCTGGTTCTGCTGGAGGGTTCTTCCTGTTAAAAGTGAGTTTTTCCTTTCCACTGTTGCCACTGTGCTTGCTCAGGATGGGAGACTGCAACAAAGTGAAGATTCAACTTGTCTGCTGCTTCCTTAGATAGAGAACTTTACTAATGGTCTTTTCTATGTGAATGTTCCTGTAAAGTGCCCTGAGACAACTTTGTTGTGATTTAGCGTTATATAAATAAACTGAAATGAACAAACCTCCGCCCACACACACATACACGTGTGTGCGCACCTGAGTGTGTGTGTGTGTGTTTGCATCTTGGATTTTGGTGCTTCATCCCAGTATCTGATACCGAACTCCAGAACTCATTTTAAAAACACATTATTTTATTTGGATTTTAACCCAGAGTGATTTAGCGTCTGTGCCTAAATGTTGTTCTTTCTTTGTGTTTGTCATATTTTTTTTATTATACTGTAGTTGTCTTTTTGTTTTATTGTTGTTCTTTGTTTTTATTTTTGTACAGCACTCCAGTTGGTTGATATGTTGTATTTTAAGTACCTTAGAAATAAAATGGTGTGGTGCTGACTTTTCATACACCTAGATGTAGCCACACATGGTGAATGAAAGTCTGTACCTCATTTATTGTTCAGTCTAACGCTCACATGGACGAAGGAGCAGACAGATGGAGGGTATTTCCAATTCCCTAACTTGGCTCTGCGGCGAGGGACAGTCATTTCCCAACAACATTCATAAAATGATTATTTGGATTCATGAGTTGCTTGGGGTTAAGAGCTTGTGAACTGTGAATCACTTCCATCTGTTTATAAACTGTTCAAATTTCACAGTTTGAAGTGTTTGTTGGAACTGAGTGTTGAAGCAAGGCTGCTGTGTACGTGAAGCAAAATAAAGAGATAAAAGCATATGAGATGGTGATGAGCAGGCTCTGCTCAACACACAGGAAATGCTCTGACTCAAGCTGGAAACCTCCGTCACCTCAGAATGGCTGAGACAAAACATATTTAGCTAAAGTGGGTGATATGTCTGTCTGTTAGAAAAATATATCATGAACCACTGAATGTAAATTAAAGTTATAAAATATCTAATTGGACATCGGCCACTGAATTTTGGAGTAAACCAAAGATGATCAAGAAAAACTGATCAAGATGGCTGCCACAGCTAATCAACTTAGCAACACAAAAATGGTTGTAAAGAAGTCATTCTTCCAGGTATTAAGCTGAAACTGATCCCTAACTCACACTCCAAGTGTTGACAAACCTCATGTAAAATCATACAAAGTTATTTTAAGATTGGGCAGAAATGGTTACACAACTTTATCAACCACAGAGGACCCGAGTCTGACGCTCTGGCACGACTCTGACCTCTGACCTCTGACCTCTTTAAATGTGTAAAAACGTGCACGTTAGGCTGCCTTCAGGCCCCGGCCTCCCTTGCAAAAGATCTGTGATCTCAATGGAATTTGCCTGGTTGAATAAAGGTTAATAAATAAATAAATAAAATGTCTCTGGATATGAGTCACAAAGATGGCACCTGGTTTGTGGTCTCTAAAAACTGAAACGATAACGTGTTCGTCAAACAAACTTTTACTTAGAAACTTTGCCAAACACACGTGAAGACGATGATCATATTTCACAGCAAACATGAGAATAACTCAGACTCTCAGCAGGACGCTCAGACGACTCACAAATATGCATGAACAGAAAAACAGGTTTGATTTTAAAGCATTCTCGCATGGATGCAGCAGTTTCATCAAAACAATCCAACATTCATCCAACATTAGAAATCCTGCAGCTGGGCTGTTCCAACAAATCTGACATTTCCAACACATCTGGGTTGAACCGGGCCGTGAGAGAGGAGTCAAACATGGAGCCTGCTGCACACACAGCTTATGATTTTATTCATTTATTCAAAACAGAATCAAGAACGTTGTATTATAAGAGTTGTGATGAAAAAAGGTGAATTTTAAACTGTTTCACGGCGTGTTCAGGCCGATCCAGACACTTAAATCTTCATTTTCAAACCCTCTGAGCTGGTTACACAGGAACAAAAGGTCACCTTCTATAGCAGAGCTTAACTTGCTAAACGTGAAAAGTTCACAATTCAAAACTTACCCGATATCCCGACTTCCTCACAGGCACTCCGCCAGGCAAGCTCCTTTTTATTTCTCCTCCATACTTGAACACAACTTCGCGGGTTATTTCCGTGTCTCACAAACAATACGTCACATAGTTGCGCAACACCCGTCCCCTCGTTTCCGCGTCACATAGCAAACTCTCCCCCTCTCCCCCCCGACTCTCCCTGATTGGTTGACACACGCGTTCACGAGTTTGAACAGTGAAATCATCAACATTTTCAAGGCGTGCTTTGGAGGCTGCCGCGGGTTCACGTGCATGGAAAACGCTCAAATGCCACTTCCAAAACGCTCAACACGCACGTGACGTGCCGCCCGACGCCAAGACGCGCCTGGAGGCGCGTCCCTCATTGACTTTGCATTTTCTGGACGCTCCTGCAGTTGAAAAGCCGTTCGGTGTGGATGCACCATTAGTTACATTTAGACCAAAACAAACTCCTCCTGCTTTCAACAAAACTACTTTTATTCACACAGTTAATAAATTACATTTATGATAAATAATAATATTAATAAAAAGGAAATTCCACTTTTACCAAATACATAATGCAGTTTTGATTAAACTTTTTCTGACAAAGTTGTAATAAAGATAGTTTCCCCCCCAGAAACTCATCAGAAATAAAGATGTGTATACAAACACACACATATATATATGTGTGACATATATATTTTTATTTTATTATATATATTTATATATAAATATATGCATGTGTGTGTGTGTGTGTGTGTGTACACTATATATAATAATAATAATAATAATAATAATAATAATAATAATAATAATAATAATAATAATAATAATAATAATAATAATAATACTTTATTTATAGAGCCCTTTAAAACAACCACAGCTGCAACAAAGTGCTGTACATAAAATCAAGAACATTTAAACACATAAAAATAAAACAGTTGTTAAAACATTAAGATCAATAAAAACAATAAAAACAGTGCAGAACAAATTCAGTCTGTGCTAAAAGCCAGTGAGTAAAAATGTGTTTTTAGAAGAGTTTTAAAACTGGACAGTGAAGGAGCTTGTCTGACGGGAAGAGGGAGATCGTTCCACAGTTTTGGAGCAGCAACAGAAAAAGCTCTGTCTCCTCTGAGCCTCCGTTTGGACCTCGGCACCTCCAGAAGCAGCTGATCAGCTGATCTGAGGCACCGAGCAGGAGAGTATGGGTGAAGCAGCTCAGAGAGGTAGGATGGAGCAAGACCATTTAAACTTTTAAAAACAAATAAAAGAATCTTAAAATGAACTCTAAAATGAACAGGCAGCCAGTGGAGTGAAGCCAGAGTGGGGGTGATGTGCTCCCTCTTATGAACTCCAGTTAGAAGGCGAGCAGCAGCGTTCTGGACCAACTGGAGACGTCTGAGGGAGGACTGGCTGACTCCAAGGTAAAGAGCGTTACAGTAATCCAGCCGAGAGGTGATGAAGGCATGGATTACTGTTTCCAGCTGCTGCTGTGTAAGGATGGACTTTACCTTAGCCAGCTGTCTGAGGTGATAAAAACTGGTCTTGACCACCGCTCCAATCTGGGAATCTAATTTAAAATCACTGTCCATTTTAAACCCCAAGTTTTCTTTACATGTGGTGCCAGAGGGCCCAGATAAACAGGGCAAGTTCACAGGAGCAACTGGGACCAAACACCATCACGTCTGTTTTCTTTTCATTAAGACATCCAAGCTTTGATGTCTTCAAGATACAACAGAAGTGGCCTGATTGAGGAGGCATCTTTCTTTTTTAGTGGCATATAGATCTGACTATCATCAGCGTAACAGTGAAAAAAGATCCCATGCTTTCTGAGGACCCCAATGGAAGTAAGTAAAGGGAGAAAAGCAGGGGACCTAAAATGGAGCCCTGTGGAACCCCAAAACACAGAGGAGCAGTGGAGGATTCAGAACCAGCTATGTTCACAGACATGGTTCTGTCTGCCAGATAGGACCTAAACCAGCTCAGTGCAGTACCACAGATACCCACTTGGTGCTGTAAACGTGATATTAAAACGTTATGGTCCACTGTGTCAAAGGCAGCGGTTAGGTCGAGCAGGACAAGAACCACATGTTCACCAGAATCATTGGGCATAAGAATGTCATTAAAAACTCTATGACTAAAGCTGATTCTGTGCTATGGTGAGTTTTGTAGCCAGACTGAAAAACCTCCAGGATGTTGTGCTCATCCAGAAAACATTTCACCTGTGAATACACAATTTTTCTCTATCCATCTTCTTCCGCTTATCCGGGGTCGGGTCGCGGGGGTAGCAGCCTAAGTAGGGAGGCCCAGACTTCCCTCTCCCCAGCCACTTGGAGCAGCTCCTCCGGGGGAATCCCAAGGCGTTCCCAGGCCAGCCGAGAAACATAGTCCCTCCAGCGCGTCCTGGGTCTTCCTCTGGGTCTCCTCCCGGTGGGACATGCCCGGAACACCTCACCAGGGAGGCGTCCAGGAGGCATCCTAACCAGATGCCCGAGCCACCTCAACTGGCTCCTCTCGATGTGGAGAAGCAGCGGCTCTACTCCGAGTCCCTCCCGGATGACTGAGCTTCTCACCCTATCTCTAAGGGAGAGTCCAGCCACCCTGCGGAGAAAACTCATTTCAGCCGCTTGTATCCGAGATCTTGTTCTTTCGGTCATAACCCAAAGCTCATGACCATAGATGAGGGTGGGAACGTAGATCGATCGGTAAATTGAGAGCTTTGCCTTTTGACTCAGCTCTCTCTTCACCACGACAGACCGGTACAGCGCCCGCTTCACTGCGGACGCTGCACCTATCCGCCTATCGATCTCACGCTCCAGTTTTCCCTCATTCGTGAACAAGATCCCGAGATACTTAAACTCCTCCACTTGGGGCAGGACCTCCTCCCCGACCCGGAGAGGGCATGCTACCCTTTTCCGGCTCAAGACCATGGCCTCGGATTTGGAGGAACTGATCCTCATCCCGGCCGCATCACACTCGGCTGCAAACCGCTCCAGTGAAAGTTGTAAATCACGAACTGATGAAGCCAGTAGGACCACATCATCTGCAAAAAACAGAGAAGCGATTCTAAGGTCACCAAAACGGATCCTCTCAACACCTTGGCTGCGCCTAGAAATTCTGTCCATAAAAGTTATGAACAGAATCGGTGACAAAGGGCAACCTTGGCGGAGTCCAACTCTCACCGGAAACGAGCCTGACTTACTGCCGGCAATGCGGACCAAGCTCTGACACCGGTCGTACAGGGACCTAACAGCCCTTATCAAAGGGCCTGGTACCCCATACTCCCGGAGTACCCCCCACAGAACCCCCCGAGGGACGCGGTCGAATGCCTTCTCCAAGTCCACAAAGCACATGTAAACTGGTTGGGCAAACTCCCACGCACCCTCCAGGACCCTGCTGAGGGTGTAGAGCTGGTCCAGTGTTCCACGACCAGGACGAAAACCACACTGCTCCTCCTGCATCCGAGGTTCGACTATCCGACGGACCCTCCTCTCCAGAACCCCTGAATAGACAATTTTTCTCTAATTTTTTTTAAATACAAGGCATCTTGGAGATGGACCTAAAATTAGCCAAGACAGTGTGGTCTAGGCTGGGCTTTTTAAGCAGGGGCTGCACCACCGCATGTTTAAAACTTATTGGAACAACACCTGAGGATAGGACAGACTGCTATTGATAACAGCAAGGATCACCTGCCTGATGCTGGAAAAAACCTCTTTTAACAGACGAGGGGGGACAAGGTCACGAGGGGAACCTGATGGTTTAATATGGCCAACCACATCCTCTAAAAGGGTCAGAGTCACTGGTTCAAATCTATCGAACACAGCCAGGCAGGGGACCAAGCAGGAGGGCTCAAAAGCAGGGGCTGAAATAAGGGCCCTTGTGTTAACAACCTTATTTATAAAAAACTGCAGGAAGTCATTACAGAGTTCAGTTGAGGCTTCATGGCAGACAGGTTGTGGGGCCTTCAGGACAGAGTCAATAGTTTTAAAAAGGAGACGTGGGTTGTTGTGATTGGACACAATAATGTCTGCCAAGTATTGCTTTTTGGCCTCTTTAACAATGTTCTGGTAATAATAATAATAATAATTAATTCAATTTATAACGCACTTTTCATTACTGAAAATCTCAAAGTGCTACACATATATTGAATGCTACACACATTCATAAACCGGTGGCGGCAGACTACCATGCAAGGTGCTTTCCAGTCCTACCGGGAGCAACTCAGGGTTAAGTGTCTTGCCCAAGGACACAACGACACATGGTGCGGGTCCCGGGAGTCGAACCGCCAACTTTCCGATCGGGAGACGACTGCCCTTACCACTACGCCACGGCCGCCCTATATATATATATATATATATATATATATATATATATATATATATATATATATATATATACAATATATATATATATATATATATATATATATATATATATATATATATATATATAATATATATATATATATATATATATATATATATATATATATATATATATATATATATATATATATATATATATATATATATATATATATATATATATATATATATATATATATATATATATATATATATATATATATATATATATATATATATATATATATATACATATATATATATATATATGTATATATATATATATATATATATATATATATATA
>JBBPBX010052284.1:4738-24265 GCA_038048925.1 Garcialebias charrua
ATATATATATATATATATATATATATATATATATATATATATATATATGTATATATATGTATATATATATATATATATATATATATATATATATATATATACAGGTAGTCCCCGACTTACGAGCGCTCTGACCTACGAGGTTCCGGACTTACGAGCTGGCGAATTTTTGGAAAAAACGCAAAAAATACCGAGTTTTTCTGTGTTTTTTCACCACAGTTCGTTAGCTAAACATGTGGACACACGTTTCCGATCATTTTTATGCACTCGTAAGCAGTTTTTCGATGAAAAACGAGTGTTTGTAGTCGCGCTAGCAAAACCGTTCCAACTTACGAGCGAAATTCCGGACTTACGAGACACGTGGCGGCCGTTCCAAGTTACGAATTTTCGCTTTACGAGCGCCTCGGAGGAACGGAACTCGCTCGTAAGTCGGGGACTACCTGTATGTATATATATATATATATATATATATATATATATATATATATATATATATATATATATATATATATATATATATATATATATATATATATATATTTATATAAATAAATACATAAATAAATAAAATTGAAATTAACAAATCTAGACCCCGACATACACACCCCCGTCCCCAAATGTGCTGTTGGTGTGTGTTGTTGTAAAGTGCATTTAAAAAGGGAAGAGAAGGAGCAAAGGCTGGCATTATGCCAGTTTCCCCTCCACTCCAACTCTAACCCAGGCCCTTATTGTCTAAATGCATAATTGTGAGTGAGCATAGGCACGGGGGGCGAGAGTGATGTCATCCCGCCACCCATAACCATAGTGCTCACCCCAATTCCTATATGTGAATTTTATGAGGATGTTTATGAGTGAATGTCTAAAGTGTATAATAAAATTGAGTCCCAGGTGGTTCTGAACAACAGAGATGTAAAAACGTTGCAGCACACCCGAGTCTCAAAATCCCTGCATGTATTAATTTGAGATGAGGAGGGCGGAGGTGCGTGGTGAGGGATAGGGAGAAAATATCTGCAGGAACAATGCTCCCGCAGCGAGTCAGCTCCCCCGCTGACCCTAGATACCCCCCAGTTCGCCAAGGTCCACCCCAGGAGCGAGGCAAAGAAAACACCTCTCCGACCGCCAGGCCATTGAGCCAAAGACCAGAGAGGAACATGGCCCCAAGGGCCGCCAACAGCACAACCAACAGCCCACACCCACCAGGGCCGCCCAGACCCCTACGAACCGCAGTCAGCCCGCCGCCCAAGAGGACACAAAATCCCACATGAACGACACGGCCAAGAGCGCCCGCCCAACCGCCGACAGAGCCAGGAAGCACCGAGAGCGGGCCCCAACCAGGGCCCGCACACCGGCCATGCGTAGTCCCAGACCACAATCAAGGACATCCACTTAGTCCCCACCCCAGAAGAAATACTACACCCACCCTTCATACTAACAACTTTCAGAACAAATAACACACTAGACACCAAGGCTGGGTTGACCTGCCCTCTCCCATTGGCCATCAGTCACGCTCCCAGACACCAAAGGAATTTAGATATAGAAGAGTCCAGGGACTTAAACCATTCAGTTGAAGGTTTATTTGGAATCATTGAGAATAAATAAATTATTCTCGGCAGCACCATCATTTTTACTGAGGCAACTCTTCCCATAAGTGATATGGGTAGAGATCTCCATCTAGTAAGATCGTCTTCAATTTTCTTTAATAGTGGGACATGATTAGCCTGGTTAAAACCAGACCCTTGTCCTTCACTTCGCTTCGTACTAGGGTCTGGACTTTCTCCATAGAGAACCGATTCTTGCTGGAGGCGTGGCCTCTGCTGAGGAACAAAATCATTGTATCTTAGAAACATTTTGAACAGGGAAAGCATTCTGCTCCCTCCCCCTCAGAGCCATATATGGTCTGCTTCCCGTGCTCTGGTGAACTTCAAAGTCAAAGTCAAAGTCAAAGTCAACTTTATTGTCAGATCTGCAATATGTACAGTACAGGACATACACAGGACCGAAATTGCGTTTCTCTCAGTCCCTCGGTGCAACAGTAAACATCTAAACATTGAAACACTGAAACATATAATAATAGACATAAGCATAAAATAGTAAAACTAACACTGTCCTGAGTTTTTTGCATAGTGGTATAAGAGTATGAAAATTTACACCAACTCTAAAACTAAAACATTAAACATTTAATGAACATAATACTGTCCTGAGTTTTTGCATACTAGTATAAAAAAAGAGTATAAAAAGTATAACTAAAATAAACTAAAGGTTTCTAGCATTGACATTTGCAAAGTGGCAAAGCAGCGTATGAGTCAATGTACACAGTATATGTATGAGGTAGTAGTTGATGTTGTTATAGAGGCAAAAAGTGGCATATGCAGTAAGGCACATTGGGCATCCCTAAATAAGACCTAAATAAGACCGTTCAGAGCACACTGTATATGTACCAGCAGTGGTGTAGATATTAGAGTAGTGTAAATAAATGTAAACAGTAGTAATTACATGTAAGCAGTAGTAATAAAAGTAAACAGTATTAATAAATGTAAACAGAGAATGTAAACAGTATTATGATTATAGGCAGTGATGTAATACAGACATTAGTGCAAGTATGAGAAGTAGTGCAAACTGTATGAGCACATGACCGAGAGTTTAGTGAAAACCCGTTTGATGACACAGAGTCTAGTGTTAAAATCTTTGTGTTGAGTGGTAATGTGTGAGAAAGTTTTAGTGTTAAGGCAGTTCAAATGGGAGGGGGGGCAGAGCAGGCAGAGTGTTTAGCATCCTGACTGCCTGATGAACAGAGCTGTCTCTCAGTCTGCTGGTTCGAGCCTGGAGACTCCTCAGTCTCCTCCCTGATGGCAGCAGTCTGAAGCAGCTGTGTAGTGGGTGTGTGGGATCACCTGCCATGCGGTGGGCTTTCCGAGTGAGGCGTTTGCTGTGTAAGTCCTGCAGTGAGGGCAAGGAGGTGCCCACGATCTTCTCAGCTGCTCTCACAATGCGCTGGAGGCTCTTGCGGCAGGATGCAGTACATGCACCAAACCACACAGTGATGCAGCTGGTCAGGACACTTTCTATGGCACCTCTGTAGAAGGTGCTCATGATGGGGGTTGAAGCTCCAGCCCTTTTCAGCTTGCGGAGAAAGTAGAGACGCTGGTGAGCCTTCTTTGCCAGTGCTGCAGTGTTCCTGCTCCAGGACAGGTCCTTTGAGACGTGCACTCCCAGGAACTTGGTGCTGTCTACTCTCTCCACTGCGGTGCTGTTGATGGTCAGAGGGGCATGTTGGGCATCCTTCTTCCTGAAGTCCACAACAATCTCCTTTGTCTTCTCCACGTTGAGAGTGAGATTGTTGTGTCCGCACCACAAGGCCAGGCGGCTCACCTCGTTCCTGTAGTCCGTCTCATCGTTGTTGCTGATGAGACCCACCACTGTTGTGTCGTCCGCAAACTTGATGAAGTGGTTGGAGCTGTACGATGGTGTGCAGTCGTGTGTTAGCAGGGTGAATAGAAGGGGGCTCAGCACACATCCTTGTGGGGCCCCTGTGTTCAATGTGATGGTGCTAGATGTGTTACTCCCGACCCGCACTGTCTGTGGTCTCCCGGTCAGGAAGTCTAGCAGCCAGTTACACATTGAGGTGTTCAGCCCCAGACTGTCCAGTTTAAGGATGAGCTGTTGGGGGATGATGGTGTTAAATGCCGAGCTGAAGTCGATGAACAACATTCTAACATAGGAGTCCTTCGTGTCCAGATGTGTGAGAGCTGTGTGAAGGGCAGAGGAGATGGCATCGTCGGTTGAGCGATTAGGTCGGTATGCAAATTGGAAGGGATCCAGGGAGTCAGGGAGGACAGATGTGATGCTTTTCATGACTAGCCGTTCAAAGCACTTCATCAGGATGGGGGTGAGTGCTACTGGGCGATAGTCATTGAGGCATGCGGGCGTTGCCTTCTTTGGGACAGGGATGATGGTGGTGGCTTTGAAACAGGTGGGGACGATGGCCTGGCTCAGTGAGATGTTAAAGATGTCCGTGAAGACCGCTGCGAGTTCCCCTGCACAGTCCTTCAGCACACGACCAGGTATGTTGTCAGGACCAGAGGCCTTCCGGGCGTTAATCTTGATGAATGATCGCCTTACGCTGTCTGAGGACAGCGTCAGCACCTGGCCATCAGGAGAGGGGGGGAGTTTATGTGCTGGTGTGCTGTTACTTGCCTCGAACCGAGCAAAGAACTCATTCAGTTCATTCAGCGCAGAGGCTGAGCTGTCACAGGTCTGGGGGGGTGGTTTGTAGTTTGTGATGGTCTGTATTCCCTGCCACAGACTGCGTGTATCCCTGCTGTCCTTGAAACGGTGAGCTATTTTCCCAGAATACTGCTTCTTTGCCTTTCTGATGCCCCGGTCCAGGTTGTTTCTGGCTGCCCTCAGGCCCACCTGATCTCCCGCTTTGAAGGCAGCATTCCTGGCTCTCAGGAGTCTGTAAACCTCAGCTGTCAGCCATGGCTTCTGGTTAGCCCGAACAGTGATGGTTTTAAGGTTGGTTACATCATCAATGCACTTGGTGATGTATGAACATACAGTGTCTGAGTACTCCTGGAGACATGTGGTGTTGTTTGTGGTAGCAGCTTCTTTGAACATACTCCAATCTGTGGTGTCAAAACAGTCCTGGAGTGCCTCTGAAGACCCCTCTGGCCACACTCGTATCTGCTTGCGGACTGGTTTTGTGACTTTCACCAGTGGCCTGTATGCTGGCTTTAGCATAACACAGATATGGTCAGAAGCACCAATGTGGGGGAGGGGGATGGCTCTGTAGGAATTTTTCATGGTGGTGTAAACCTGGTCCAGGGTGTTGTTTCCTCTTGTTGCAAAGTTTATGTTTCTGTATGTTTTTGGAAGAACACTCTTTAAATCTGCATGGTTGAAATCACCAGCCGTGATGAGAAAAGCATCAGGATGGGCTGTTTGTTGCTCACTGATTGAGATCATCATCAGCTCCGCCTCCTGCTGCGCCTCCTCCACACGCCTCTCGCTGCCGTTGCATATTCTTTGTTTATATGTTAAGCAGGAACACTGATCAACTGGCCAAGAAGGCTCACCAGCGTCTCTACTTTCTCCGCAAGCTGAAAAGGGCTGGAGCTTCAACCCCCATCATGTGCACCTTCTACAGGGGTGCCATAGAAAGTGTCCTGACAAGCTGCATCACTGTGTGGTTTGGTGCATGTACTGCATCCTGCCGCAAGAGCCTCCAGCGCATCGTGAGAGCAGCTGAGAAGATCGTCGGCACCTCCTTCCCCTCACTGCAGGACTTACACAGCAACCGCCTCACTCGGAAAGCCCTCTGCATGGCAGGTGATCCCACACACCCACTACACAGCTGCTTCAGACTGCTGCCATCAGGGAGGAGACTGAGGAGTCTCCAGGCTCGAACCAGCAGACTGAGAGACAGCTCTGTTCATCAGGCAGTCAGGATGCTAAACACTCTGCCTGCTCTGCCTCCCCTCCCATTTGAACTGCCTTAACACAAAAAACTTTCTCACACATTACCACACAACACAAAGATTTTAACACTGGACTCTGTGTCATCAAACGGGTTATTCACTAAACTCTCGGTCATGTGCTCATTCAGTTTGCACTACTTCTCATATTTGCACTAATGTTTGTATTACATCACTGCCTATAGTCATACTACTGTTTACATTCACTGTTTACATACTACTGTTTACATTCACTGTTTACATTTATTAATACTGTTTACATTTATTACTACTGTTTACATTTATTACTACTGTTTACATTTACACTACTTTTATATCTACACTACTGCTGATACATATACAGTATTCTCTGACCAGCCTTATTTAAGGATGCCCAATGTGCCTTACTGCATATGCCACTTTTGCCTCTATACCAACATCAACTACTACCTCATACATATACTGTGTACATTAACTCATATGCTGCTTTGCCACTCTTTGCAAATGTCAATGCTAGAACCTTCAGTTTATTTTATAGATATACTTTTTATACTTTTTTATACTACTATGCAAAAACTCAGGACAGTATTACACTTTTATTATTTCATTTTATGCTTATGTTCATTAAATGTTTAGTGTTTTAGTGTTGGTGTAAATTTTCATACTTTTATACTACTATGCAAAAACTCAGGACAGTGTTACACTTTTACTATTTTATGCTTATGTTTATTAAATGTTTCAGTGTTTTAGTGTTTAAATGGTTACTGTTGCACCGAGGGACTGAGAGAAATGCAATTTCAATCCTGTGTATGTCCTGTACATATTGCAGTTCTGACAATAAAGTTGACTTTGACTTTGACTTTGACTTAATAAAACGTTCTAAAAAAATAAAATAAAACCATGGAGCGCTCGTCCAGAAGACCAGAAAATCTGCAGGGACTCGGGCAGCAACGTAAAACCCTAGTTTAATTCTCTCGTGACAACCTGAGGCATTTCCTCATTCAGCGGAGGAGGAGGAGGAGGGAGAAGGGAGCGATCACTTGACTTTTGGCAAAAAAACAAAAGAAAACTCCAGATAAGGGATTAAGAAGGGGAAATTAATACATTTGTGTCACATATAAAACAGTCCTGCATCGCTTTGCATCGCTTTGAATGAGAACATGCGGCTGCTCGCTGGCTGCGCGCTGGGACAGGTGGGGGCGTGGGTTAGGGGCCAAAAACTCCGCCCCTTCTGTTCTCTGATTGGTCCGGTCAAAAATCTACCGGAGAAATCCTTCTCTATGGGAGAAGTCCCAGACGGAGCAGTGAAGGGAAATGAGAATTGAGCTAAGCTGTGTAGGAAGGCGAGGGCCAGGCTTGGATATGATTCAATTTTAGTAAGTCTTCCAATTTAGGAGAGATATTAATACCCAAATATGTAATGTTACCTGATTGTAGTCTTTCATTGGAAGAATTATTAAGCACGCAATTTATTGGAAGAACTGTAGATTTTGACAAATTTATAGAATAATCAGAAACTTTTGAGAACGAGTTTATTAATTTGATAACATTAGATATTGAGTTTCCTGAGTTCTGAAGAAAAAGTAAAACATTGTCAGCATAAAGACTAATTTTATGTTCTATGTTTTTACAGTGTATGCCTTTAATATCAGCACTTTGCCTGATTGCTGCTGCTAAAGGTTCAATAAAAATAGCAAATAATGCTGGTGAAAGTGGACAACCTTGCCTGGTGCCCCTCTGTAGACAGAAGCTTGAAGATATTTGATTATTTGTCCTGACGCACGCTGTTGGTGAGCTATATAATATTTTTAACCAGTTAATGAAGTAGTTCCCAAATCCAAATTTATTTAACGTAGCAAATAAGAAATTCCAATTTACTCTATCGAATGCTTTTTCTGCATCCAAAGAAAAAATAGCTGTTTCAATATTTTTAAAATAATAATAATGATAATAATGAATTCAATTTATAATGCACTTTTCATTAGTGAAAATCTCAAAGTGCTACACACATTGAATGCTACACACATTCATACACCGGTAGCGGCAGACTACCGTGCAAAATACGAATACTCTATTACATTATATAATCTACGAGTGTGTTCGAGTGTCTTCCTTTTATGAACCCGGTTTGGTCTGGATGTATAATAACAGGAGTTATCTTCTCTAGTCTTTTAGATAAGACTTTACAAATTATTTTAACATCAACATTAATGAGAGAGATTGGACGATAACTGGTAGGTAATACTGGGTCTTTGCCTGATTTTAATAGGAGACTAATGTTGGCTGAATTCATATGTGTTGGTAGCCTGCCATTTTCTTCTGACTCAAGTAGCACTCTATAGAATATCGGTTCCAATATGTACCAGAATTTTTTATAGAACTCTACTGGATATCCATCAGGACCTGGAGATTTCTTATTAGGCATGCTTTTAATTGCTTCATGGATCTCATCTGATGTTAATGGTGAATCTAGTTTTGATGATTGACTAATATCTAGTTTTGGAAGTGTTACTCTCTCCAAGAATTCATTAATATCCTCATTAGATGGATTTATTTGTGGAGTATATAGAGTTTTATAGAAATCTTTAAAAACACTGTTTAATTTTCTCTCATCATAAATTATATTTCCATTTTTATCTTTAATACCATATATAGATGTTTTTTCCTTGTTTAATTTGAGTTGGTTAGCTAAAAAGTTCCCTGATTTATTACCGTATTCAAAATTATCTAATCTAAGTCTTTGTATCAAAAATTAGTTTTTCTTGTCAATAAATTCATTTAGTTCTAATTTTAACTTACGTAGCTTTTGCTATGTTTCCTCTCCTTGTAAACCTAATAATTTGATGGAATTCTCTAATTCCTCAATATGTTTATTTTCTTTTTTCTTTTTATTTGTTGAATAGGATATTATTTTGCCTCTCATAAGACTTTACTTCCGGCTCTTGGCGAAGCAGGTCGCTTCTCTTTCTGCTCCTCTCCTGCCCTAAAGTTTTCCTCCTCCCTGCTTTTGCATTTTTATCTCGTCTGCAACTCTTCAGTGCTCACTCGAAGCAATTTGGAAATGGATTTAATTGCGTGGGCTGTCTCCTCTATCAATAATTTTTTTCCCACGAAGCGCTCCGGACCAGGAGAACCGGCGTGCCCCCTCGACACACATGCGGTTGGCTACATTATGGACTCGTGGGAAGAGTGGAAGTTAATGTGCCTGACCGTTCTTTCAGTCGAGGACGTGGAAGATCTGTGGATAATTGGAATTATGGTAGCAGGTGCTCTGCTTTTTGGCTTAGGCGGAGGTTTCTGCTACTGGAAGCTGAGGAAGACTACCGCGGCGATCAACGCGCTGGCAAAACTTCCTGCTCAACAAGATTCTTTGATCCGGGCTGTGACCTCAATGAACCAGCTGTTGTTCGAGCTGAATCGCACGATGGGAACAGTGGTGGACAGCCGCGGACCTGCAGTGCGTTTTGGGACTCGTTTACAGCCGACCGGGCTACATCAGGGGGCAGACGGGGACCTGTAGCTCGGATTGAATGAAACCTCACATGATTCGGACGATTTGGACCCAGACGGCACCTGGACTTCAAGGCTGCAGTCAGAGTACACTGTAGCCTGCCCTGAAAAATAAATAAAGCAACTAATCTAATCGGGACTCAAGCAACCTTGAAAAAAGGCTGACTGCAAAACTTCTCCTGGAGTCTGAAGCTGTTGGAAAACTGTTGCTCTCCCCCCCAGAGGTCTCTGTGTGCATTCAGATGGAGCCGAGCTGAGCCCATCTGCAGACTGTGCTTATCTGAAATGATTACTCATAGACTATCTCCCTGCTATGCCACCAAAATGCAACATGTCTTTTGTCTTTATCCGTGCTAAGCTGGAGTTTTTTGACTTTATCATAGAATATCCTAAGACAAAATGTGATAGATTCTTTTTTGAATACCAATGATTATCCGACTGTATGTTCCTTTTTTTCCATATCTGATTGTCTGGCGGCGCGATTTAATTATTGCTGCGGCTTTCCGTGCGTACGTCCCTCTTAGGATGGTGCGCGTGCAAGTTGCAATGTTTTGTACCTCGGTGCAAATATGCCAATAAAGATATATTCTATTCTATTCTATAACTGTTTTCCCTGCCTCCCAAAGTGTACATGCTGATGTTCCTGGCAAGTCATTAAACTCTAAATATGATGTCCATTCTTTTTTAAAGTATTGCAAAAATTCTTCCTCTTAAAGCAGTGATGTATTTAATCTCCAATTTATATTTTTTGTTGTTTCTTTTTTATTATGTAAATTTAGAGTAACTGGTGCATGATCGCCGACAGTAATAGTGTGTATCTTAGTGTCTGAAATGTTGGTCAGCAATGAATTACTTACTATGAAATAATCAAGACGAGAATATGAGTGATGCACATGTGAAAAGAAAGAATATTCTTTGCTATCAGGGTGAAAAGTATGCCATGCATCCATAATCATTCATATACTGTCTAACTATATTTATAGATTGCCAAATGCATTGAGTTCCTACTGCATTCAGTCTGTCTATTTTGTCATCTAAACCAAAGTTGAAATCACCTTCCATTACCAGTGAGGAATCCATGTGATTTGATAGAGTGGAAAAAAAGTCATGAAAAAAGCAGCGTCGTCTACATTTGGCCCATATATGCTAACAATACAATAATTTCGGTTAAATATTGATAACTTTAACATTATATATCTACCGTGCGGGTCTATAACCTGATCTAATACTGTGAAGTTGACATTTTTATGTATTAAAATTGTTACCCCTCTTTGTCTTGAATTATAACAGGCTGAGAATACATTAGGAAACTTTGAAGATTTTAGCTCATCCACAGTTGAGGCCAATTTATGAATTTCTTGGAGTAGTACAACATCTGCCTTTAATCTTTTAATCTGGTTAAAATTCTATATTTTTTACGTTGGCTACCGGCTCCATTAATGTTCCATGTGACAAACCCTAAGGTACCCATACCTTCCATCCATCCATCCATTTTCTTCCGCTTATCCGGGGTCGGGTCGCGGGGGTAGCAGCCTAAGTAGGGAGGCCCAGACTTCCCTCTCCCCAGCCACTTGGAGCAGCTCCTCTGGGGGAATCCCAAGGCGTTCCCAGGCCAGCCGAGAAACATAGTCCCTCCAGCGTATCCTGGGTCTTCCTCTGGGTCTCCTCCCGGTGGGACATGCCCGGAACACCTCACCAGGGAGGCGTCCAGGAGGCATCCTAACCAGATGCCCGAGCCACCTCAACTGGCTCCTCTCGATGTGGAGAAGCAGCGGCTCTACTCCGAGTCCCTCCCGGATGACTGAGCTTCTCACCCTATCTCTAAGGGAGAGTCCAGCCACCCTGCGGAGAAAACTCATTTCAGCCGCTTGTATCCGAGATCTTGTTCTTTCGGTCATAACCCAAAGCTCATGACCATAGATGAGGGTGGGAACGTAGATCGATCGGTAAATTGAGAGCTTTGCCTTTTGACTCAGCTCTCTCTTCACCACGACAGACCGGTACAGCGCCCGCTTCACTGCGGACGCTGCACCTATCCGCCTATCGATCTCACGCTCCAGTTTTCCCTCATTCGTACCCATACCTGTGCTAATGATAATATAGCTAAACCACACCCATTGTCACTAATATAAAAGATAATAATAGATCCAGACAAAAACATATCCCTTTAATGATTAATTATCTATTATTTTTAAATAGAGTAAGTGCTCTTTTAAAAAATGACTCAGGGAAGTTTTTGTTTATGAAGTAAATGTATGGATATATAAAGATGTATGTGAACCCTTGTGCTTGTGCTCTGACAATTGTTAAGTTAGAAAAATAAAGACAGAAAAAAAAGAGAAATGATATACATGAAAACAACTCAGATAAGAAAAAACAACAAAAGAACCCTCTTACCACATCAAGTGTCATCCCACCTTGTGTACCACCACGATCTGTGTGACCCCACCAACCGAGCTGTGCTGAAAAAATAAATATATCTGGTAAGTAATATTAATAAATACTATATATAATATTAATTAATATTAGCAACCGAAATATTTCTTACCTTGATTATGTGTCTAATAAAGCCAAGGAGTAGCTTCTGGATCTCTAAACAGCTGACCGTTTATGTAGAGTTTATCCACAGAGATGTTAGCTCTTCTTCCTTCGCTTATATTTTTCTTTCTTATCGGGAACAGAACGCGCCTTCTATTCAGAATTTCTACAGGGAATTGATCGTTTATGCTAAAATGTGTGCCACGCAGTTCCCTACCTCGGCTTTTAACCTGTTCTTTTTGCTTGAAATGATCGAATTTAGCTATTATTAGTCGTGGCCTAGTATTCTCAGGTTTTTTACCTCCCAGGCTGTGAACTCGGTGAAAAGTGATCGATTTAACTGTTTCAGTCGGCAACTTTAGCTGGTT
The DNA here is from genome assembly GCA_038048925.1 of Garcialebias charrua. Lineage (NCBI taxonomy): Eukaryota > Metazoa > Chordata > Actinopteri > Cyprinodontiformes > Rivulidae > Garcialebias > Garcialebias charrua. The sequence continues at coordinate 16,605 of JBBPBX010052284.1, forward strand.
CTGAATGAAGGCCCGAACCGAGGCCTCCGGATCCTCTTCCGCTAGCTCCGGAATTCCAGAAAAGATTAGATTTTCTCTCATTTTCTCTAATAATAATAATGTTGTAGTACCGGTAGTAGTAGTAGTAGTAATAGTAATACTAGTAGTATATTAAAAAATATTATATAAAAAAAAATATATATATATATATAAATAAATTGAGCATTAAGACAGCTCCATCCAGATAGCTTGTCCCTTAACAGGACTCCGTCGGCTCTGAACTTTCTTCATTATCTTTCTCGTCCTCCTCTGAAGCTGCTGCAGGTTTGATCCAGCAGAGCAGGTGCTGCTTCCTTGGGCTGCCTGCTCTAGCTCTCTTTCTTTTTCTTTTCTCAGCAATATGCTGTAATTGGTAAATAAGATAAATTGATGTTCTGCATGATAATAAAGGGTTAAAGATGCTGGATGACGCTTTCTTCAAAACAGTCCTACAATTTTGTACCCTGGGTAAGATTTTTGATTGCACTTACTGAATACTTTTCTAAATCTCACTGCCAATTTACGTGCACACACAAGAAAAATACCTTTATCTTTGAAGTTATCTTTCAGCCAATACAAAAAACTGATTATTCAAATTAAACAGATGAGAACAATTTAATGAATTTGAAACAGAAGATCAGAAGCCTATGTCAAAATACTTTTTGACTACACCATAACTTCCTACAGTTGCTGATGCCAAAGGAGGACACCTGTGAGTACCTGCAACACAAACTGTCCTGTGGGAGACAGGGACATGAGCGCCCAGAAAGAAAAAAAACAACAACTCAATACAAGGATGCATTATTTATTTATATTTATGTAATTTAATGTAGCCTAAGAGCTACATTTTAGATATTCTCCTGGCGGCACATAAAACGTAGCGGGAAATATCAAAGTCAAAGTCAAAGTCAAAGTCAACTTTATTGTCAGATCTGCAATATGTACTGTACAGGACATACACAGGACCGAAATTGCGTTTCTCTCAGTCCCTCGGTGCAACAGTAAACATCTAAACATTGAAACACTGAAACATATAATAATAGACATAAGCATAAAATAGTAAAACTAACACTGTCCTGAGTTTTTGCATAGTGGTATAAGAGTATGAAAATTTACACCAACTCTAAAACTAAAACTAAAACATTAAACATTTAATGAACATAATACTGTCCTGAGTTTTTGCATACTAGTATAAAAAAAAGAGTATAAAAAGTATAACTAAAATAAACTAAAGGTTTCTAGCATTGACATTTGCAAAGTGGCAAAGCAGCGTATGAGTTAATGTACACAGTATATGTATGAGGTAGTAGTTGATGTTGTTATAGAGGCAAAAAGTGGCATATGCAGTAAGGCACATTGGGCATCCCTAAATAAGACCGTTCAGAGCACACTGTATATGTATCAGCAGTGGTGTAGATATTAGAGTAGTGTAAATGTAAACAGTAGTAATTAAATGTAAGCAGTAGTAATAAAAGTAAACAGTATTAATAAATGTAAACAGAGAATGTAAACAGTATTATGACTATAGGCAGTGATGTAATACAAACATTAGTGCAAGTATGAGAAGTAGTGCAAACTGTATGAGCACATGACCGAGAGTTTAGTGAATAACCCGTTTGATGACACAGAGTCCAGTGTTAAAATCTTTGTGTTGTGTGGTAATGTGTGAGAAAGTTTTAGTGTTAAGGCAGTTCAAATGGGAGGGGGGGCAGAGCAGGCAGAGTGTTTAGCATCCTGACTGCCTGATGAACAGAGCTGTCTCTCAGTCTGCTGGTTCGAGCCTGGAGACTCCTCAGTCTCCTCCCTGATGGCAGCAGTCTGAAGCAGCTGTGTAGTGGGTGTGTGGGATCACCTGCCATGCAGTGGGCTTTCCGAGTGAGGCGTTTGCTGTGTAAGTCCTGCAGTGAGGGCAAGGAGGTGCCCACGATCTTCTCAGCTGCTCTCACAATGCGCTGGAGGCTCTTGCGGCAGGATGCAGTACATGCACCAAACCACACAGTGATGCAGCTGGTCAGGACACTTTCTATGGCACCTCTGTAGAAGGTGCTCATGATGGGGGTTGAAGCTCCAGCCCTTTTCAGCTTGCGGAGAAAGTAGAGACGCTGGTGAGCCTTCTTTGCCAGTGCTGCAGTGTTCCTGCTCCAGGACAGGTCCTTTGAGACGTGCACTCCCAGGAACTTGGTGCTGTCTACTCTCTCCACTGCGGTGCTGTTGATGGTCAGAGGGGCATGTTGTGCATCCCTCTTCCTGAAGTCCACGACAATCTCCTTTGTCTTCTCCACGTTGAGAGTGAGATTGTTGTGTCCGCACCACAAGGCCAGGCGGCTCACCTCGTTCCTGTAGTCCGTCTCATCGTTGTTGCTGATGAGACCCACCACTGTTGTGTCGTCCGCAAACTTGATGAAGTGGTTGGAGCTGTACGATGGTGTGCAGTCGTGTGTTAGCAAGGTGAATAGAAGGGGGCTCAGCACACATCCTTGTGGGGCCCCTGTGTTCAATGTGATGGTGCTAGATGTGTTACTCCCGACCCGCACTGTTAACACTGTTATGAACAGTTATAACACTGTTATGAACATTCTGGCTCTCTCGAGGCAAGTGAAGTTTTAAGGAGAAACCTGACGTGAAGGAGAAACATGACGTGAAGGAGAAACCTGACGTGAAGGAGAAACATGACGTGATGGAGAAACATGACGTGAAGGAGAAACCTGACGTGAAGGAGAAACATGACGTGATGGAGAAACATGACGTGAAGGAGAAACATGACGTGAAGGAGAAACATGACGTGAAGGAGAAACATGACGTGAAGGAGAAACATGACGTGAAGGAGAAACATGACGTGAAGGAGAAACATGACGTGAAGGAGAAACATGACGTGAAGGAGAAACATGACGTGAAGGAGAAACATGACGTGAAGGAGAAACATGACGTGAAGGAGAAACATGACGTGAAGGAGAAACATGACGTGAAGGAGAAACATGACGTGAAGGAGAAACATGACGTGAAGGAGAAACATGAAGTGATGGAGAAACATGACATGAAGGAGAAACACAACGTGATGGAGAAACATGAAGTGAAGGAGAAACATGACATGAAGGAGAAAAATGACGTGAAGGAGAAACATGAAGTGAAGGAGAAACATGACGTGATGGAGAAAATGACGTGAAGGAGAAACATGACGTGAAGGAGAAACATGACGTGAAGGAGAAACATGACGTGAAGGAGAAACACAACGTGATGGAGAAACATGACGTGAAGGAGAAACATGACGTGAAGGAGAAACATGAAGTGATGGAGAAACATGACGTGAAGGAGAAACATGACGTGATGGAGAAACATGACGTGAAGGAGAAACATGACGTGATGGAGAAACATGACGTGAAGGAGAAACATGACGTGAAGGAGAAACATGACGTGAAGGAGAAACATGACGTGAAGGAGAAACATGACGTGAAGGAGAAACATGACGTGATGGAGAAAAATGACGTGAAGGAGAAACATGACGTGATGGAGAAACATGAAGTGATGGAGAAACATGACATGAAGGAGAAACACAACGTGATGGAGAAACATGACGTGAAGGAGAAACATGACGTGATGGAGAAAAATGACGTGAAGTAGAAACATGACGTGAAGTAGAAACATGACGTGAAGGAGAAACATGACATGAAGGAGAAACACAACGTGATGGAGAAACATGACGTGAAGGAGAAACATGACGTGAAGGAGAAAGATGAAGTGATGGAGAAACATGACGTGAAGGAGAAACATGACGTGATGGAGAAACATGACGTGAAGGAGAAACATGACGTGATGGAGAAACATGACGTGAAGGAGAAACATGACGTGAAGGAGAAACATGACGTGAAGGAGAAACATGACGTGAAGGAGAAACATGACGTGAAGGAGAAACATGACGTGAAGGAGAAACATGACGTGAAGGAGAAACATGACGTGAAGGAGAAACATGACGTGAAGGAGAAACATGACGTGAAGGAGAAACATGACGTGAAGGAGAAACATGACGTGAAGGAGAAACATGACGTGAAGGAGAAACATGACGTGAAGGAGAAACATGACGTGAAGGAGAAACATGACGTGAAGGAGAAACATGACGTGAAGGAGAAACATGACGTGAAGGAGAAACATGACGTGAAGGAGAAACATGACGTGAAGGAGAAACATGACGTGATGGAGAAACATGACGTGAAGGAGAAACATGACGTGAAGGAGAAACATGACGTGAAGGAGAAACATGACGTGATGGAGAAACATGACGTGAAGGAGAAACATGACGTGAAGGAGAAACATGACGTGAAGGAGAAACATGACGTGAAGGAGAAACATGACGTGAAGGAGAAACATGACGTGAAGGAGAAACATGACGTGAAGGAGAAACATGACGTGAAGGAGAAACATGACGTGAAGGAGAAACATGACGTGAAGGAGAAACATGACGTGAAGGAGAAACATGACGTGAAGGAGAAACATGACGTGAAGGAGAAACATGACGTGAAGGAGAAACATGACGTGAAGGAGAAACATGACGTGAAGGAGAAACATGACGTGAAGGAGAAACATGACGTGAAGGAGAAACATGACGTGAAGGAGAAACATGACGTGAAGGAGAAACATGACGTGAAGGAGAAACATGACGTGAAGGAGAAACATGACGTGAAGGAGAAACATGACGTGAAGGAGAAACATGACGTGAAGGAGAAACATGACGTGAAGGAGAAACATGACGTGAAGGAGAAACATGACGTGAAGGAGAAACATGACGTGAAGGAGAAACATGACGTGAAGGAGAAACATGACGTGAGGAGAAACGAAGGAGAAACATGACGTGAAGGAGAAACATGACGTGAAGGAGAAACATGACGTGAAGGAGAAACATGACGTGAAGGAGAAACATGACGTGAAGGAGAAACATGACGTGAAGGAGAAACATGACGTGAAGGAGAAACATGACGTGAAGGAGAAACATGACGTGAAGGAGAAACATGACGTGAAGGAGAAACATGACGTGAAGGAGAAACATGACGTGAAGGAGAAACATGACGTGAAGGAGAAACATGACGTGAAGGAGAAACATGACGTGAAGGAGAAACATGACGTGAAGGAGAAACATGACGTGAAGGAGAAACATGACGTGAAGGAGAAACATGACGTGAAGGAGAAACATGACGTGAAGGAGAAACATGACGTGAAGGAGAAACATGACGTGAAGGAGAAACATGACGTGAAGGAGAAACATGACGTGAAGGAGAAACATGACGTGAAGGAGAAACATGACGTGAAGGAGAAACATGACGTGAAGGAGAAACATGACGTGAAGGAGAAACATGACGTGAAGGAGAAACATGACGTGAAGGAGAAACATGACGTGAAGGAGAAACATGACGTGAAGGAGAAACATGACGTGAAGGAGAAACATGACGTGAAGGAGAAACATGACGTGAAGGAGAAACATGACGTGAAGGAGAAACATGACGTGAAGGAGAAACATGACGTGAAGGAGAAACATGACGTGAAGGAGAAACATGACGTGAAGGAGAAACATGACGTGAAGGAGAAACATGACGTGAAGGAGAAACATGACGTGAAGGAGAAACATGACGTGAAGGAGAAACATGACGTGAAGGAGAAACATGACGTGAAGGAGAAACATGACGTGAAGGAGAAACATGACGTGAAGGAGAAACATGACGTGAAGGAGAAACATGACGTGAAGGAGAAACATGACGTGAAGGAGAAACATGACGTGAAGGAGAAACATGACGTGAAGGAGAAACATGACGTGAAGGAGAAACATGACGTGAAGGAGAAACATGACGTGAAGGAGAAACATGACGTGAAGGAGAAACATGACGTGAAGGAGAAACATGACGTGAAGGAGAAACATGACGTGAAGGAGAAACATGACGTGAAGGAGAAACATGACGTGAAGGAGAAACATGACGTGAAGGAGAAACATGACGTGAAGGAGAAACATGACGTGAAGGAGAAACATGACGTGAAGGAGAAACATGACGTGAAGGAGAAACATGACGTGAAGGAGAAACATGACGTGAAGGAGAAACATGACGTGAAGGAGAAACATGACGTGAAGGAGAAACATGACGTGAAGGAGAAACATGACGTGAAGGAGAAACATGACGTGAAGGAGAAACATGACGTGAAGGAGAAACATGACGTGAAGGAGAAACATGATGTGAAGGAGAAACATGACGTGAAGGAGAAACATGATGTGAAGGAGAAACATGACGTGAAGGAGAAACATGACGTGAAGGAGAAACATGACGTGAAGGAGAAACATGACGTGAAGGAGAAACATGATGTGAAGGAGAAACATGACGTGAAGGAGAAACATGATGTGAAGGAGAAACATGACGTGAAGGAGAAACATGATGTGAAGGAGAAACATGACGTGAAGGAGAAACATGACGTGAAGGAGAAACATGACGTGAAGGAGAAACATGACGTGAAGGAGAAACATGACGTGAAGGAGAAACATGACGTGAAGGAGAAACATGACGTGAAGGAGAAACATGACGTGAAGGAGAAACATGACGTGAAGGAGAAACATGACGTGAAGGAGAAACATGATGTGAAGGAGAAACATGACGTGAAGGAGAAACATGACGTGAAGGAGAAACATGACGTGAAGGAGAAACATGATGTGAAGGAGAAACATGACGTGAAGGAGAAACATGACGTGAAGGAGAAACATGACGTGAAGGAGAAACATGATGTGAAGGAGAAACATGACGTGAAGGAGAAACATGACGTGAAGGAGAAACATGACGTGAAGGAGAAACATGATGTGAAGGAGAAACATGACGTGAAGGAGAAACATGACGTGAAGGAGAAACATGATGTGAAGGAGAAACATGATGTGAAGGAGAAACATGATGTGAAGGAGAAACATGACGTGAAGGAGAAACATGATGTGAAGGAGAAACATGACGTGAAGGAGAAACATGACGTGAAGGAGAAACATGATGTGAAGGAGAAACATGACGTGAAGGAGAAACATGATGTGAAGGAGAAACATGATGTGAAGGAGAAACATGACGTGAAGGAGAAACATGATGTGAAGGAGAAACATGACGTGAAGGAGAAACATGATGTGAAGGAGAAACATGATGTGAAGGAGAAACATGATGTGAAGGAGAAACATGACGTGAAGGAGAAACATGATGTGAAGGAGAAACATGATGTGAAGGAGAAACATGACGTGAAGGAGAAACATGACGTGAAGGAGAAACATGACGTGAAGGAGAAACATGATGTGAAGGAGAAACATGATGTGAAGGAGAAACATGATGTGAAGGAGAAACATGACGTGAAGGAGAAACATGACGTGAAGGAGAAACATGATGTGAAGGAGAAACATGACGTGAAGGAGAAACATGATGTGAAGGAGAAACATGATGTGAAGGAGAAACATGATGTGAAGGAGAAACATGATGTGAAGGAGAAACATGATGTGAAGGAGAAACATGATGTGAAGGAGAAACATGATGTGAAGGAGAAACATGATGTGAAGGAGAAACATGATGTGAAGGAGAAACATGACGTGAAGGAGAAACATGACGTGAAGGAGAAACATGACGTGAAGGAGAAACATGACGTGAAGGAGA
>JBBPBX010052285.1:0-24265 GCA_038048925.1 Garcialebias charrua
TTTTTGCAACTTTTTGTAAATATGGTATGTGCACCTCTTCAGATTTACATTAAAAGCAGCGGTGGTGCTGGGTGGCTGTAAAAGTCTAACCTCATTTTCAGGAATGCACCCTGGGTGTATGTTGTTATGATGGAAAATTATCTGCTGGGTGAAAATAAGCACCTTGGACATGGTTAAACTTGCAGTCAGAAGCATGACTCCAGGTCAGGTCCAGCTAAGGAATGCTGAAGAATGCGGGTGGGCACTTGAACTATGTCAGGCTCCCACATGAAGGCATGAAGGATGGGCTGATGGAGGTTGGGCGGAGGAGGAGGAAGCTGCAGGAGAGTCAGAGTTAACAGGTTCACAATTTGTTGATACATATTACTTTTATTTATATTTAGATAAGGAAGAAGCGAGTAAAAATGATGGATGGATGATGGATGGATGGATGGATAAATGAATAAATTTGCATGCCAAACAGAGCTCCTGTCCAAAACTTTGTTTATTCATAATGTTTTGGGCATGTCAGACTACCAGACCTTTTCTACAGGGAGTCTCCATAGTTAAATACTAAGAATTCAGCAATTCATGTGACAGATCCCACCTAATCAATTAATATTAATGCAGTTAATGCATGGTAACATCAGGTAAGTACCAGTATTATGTAACTACCTAATATGACTGTCAGTTTTATGACCCCAAATGGCAAACTGAAGAGACACAGACTCAGTATACAAAAAGTGTTTACTGCATTTATTTACAGGGGCAGGTCAATGGGTGCTTGGCTGCAGGAGGAAGCAGGAGACAGGATGAGTAAGGGTAAATTCTGATTATTTCAGAAGGTGAGTATAGTTGCAGAGTTATCTTACAGTTGGTTGTGTTGCAGTCGTTTCAGAGAGAGGGAGGTTCAGCATCCGGTGGAGGTGGCAAGATCCAGAGAGGTGAGTGCAAGGTAGACAGTGGGTTGTTGTACTGTAGTTGAATCCAGGTTTGAGTTTTGAGTAGAGTATGGTGTGCAGGAATGGCGAGCCAGACACAGCCAAGGAGCCAGGAAGGAGTTGAGCAGGCATGACAGGTAGAAACTGGACAGATGGGCAAAATGTCAACAAGTTAATCAACATTCATACAATACTGGTTTCAGGCTGTCACTGAATTACCAAAGACAATTAATGCTCCAGCATAGGCTGAACATCTGGCTGAGGCTTAAATAGTGCAGGAGGTGCAGGTCTGGAAACAGGTGCAGCAGGTGTAGTTAATCAGATGATTGGCTACTGTGGACGAAGGTGGGTAAAGTGGAAAGTTGAGAATCCCACACTACCTACATTGTTTGTACCAGGTGGGTACAATATATATACCCAAATACCAGAGAAGTACCTTGTACATACCTGGTATGTAACCAGTAAGTATCCATTAAGTACTCTGTACATAACAGATTCATACCCAGTGCATTTCTGATACCTACCCAGTATGTGTAATTTAAGTACCCGTAGATACAAGTAAAGTAACTGGTGCATATCCAATGATTACCCAGTACAAACCAAATTAGTCCCTAGTATGGGTGCATGCCTGGTATGTAATAATAATAATAATAGGTTAGGATGCCTCCTGGACGCCTCCCTGGGGAGGTGTTCCGAGCATGTCCCACCGGGAGGAGACCCAGAGGAAGACCCAGGACACGTTGGAGGGACTATGTTTCTCGGCTGGCCTGGGAACGCCTTGGGATTCCCTCAGAGGAGCTGCTCCACGTGGCTGGGGAGAGGGAAGTCTGGGCCTCCTTACTTAGGCTGCTACCCCCGCGACCCGACCCCGGATAAGCGGACGAAAATGGATGGATGGATGGATGGATGGATGGATAATAATAATAATAATAATGTGTTATGTGTTGTCATCGTTGTATGTTCCCATACAATGGCAAAATTGGCACTCTGCATTTAACTCATCCACCCCCAGGTGGAACAGTGGGCAGCTATTGAAAGCACCTGGGGAGCAATTGGGGATAGAGTGTGCTGCTCAGAGATACCACGAGATGTGCAATGACTGGGGATCGAACCTGAGGTTTTTGGGTCCTGAGTCGGCTGCCCTGCCTCTACCCCACAGTATTCATAAAACCACTTCATACATACATACTAGAGGTGCAAGAAAAAAAATCAATTTGTTTAAAGAATCTAGATTCTTAGTCCTGGCGATTCAGAATCGATTCTAAAAGCCCCAAAATCGATTTTTTTTCTTCATGTATGTATATATGTATGTATTACATACATGTATATGCAATGATGGGTAGCGCTAATCCAAAAATTTGTTCCGCTATTTCTAAAGCACTAATTAATTTATTTAGGTCCACAATTTCAAAAGCACTAATGTCTTATGAAAATTAGGGGAAGCTAATTCTAAACCGCTATTTAAATTCAACAATTGGTAGCCAGCAAGTTATGCAATATTTGCACTAGACTACCAACTAGCGGTGCATGAACTGTTATACACCTTTATCCTACCTCTTAACCGCGATTCGCTCGGGATGTCATCTCCTACAATACACTTTTCGCTCATGGTCCAAAAATGTAAAAGTTGTTTAATGTGTGGATTGCTATTTCGGCTTGTTCTTTGTCTTTTTCTTATGTTTATTGTAGATTTTTCATTAAAAATGCATCGATAAAGTTATTTTAACTGTTTTCTGGAAAACTGAAGCGCCTGTAATGCATTATGGGCACATGACGAAAGCAAAGCACGGAACCAAACTTTACCATGCTGTTGCTCCATTTGACCACTAGATGTCTGTCTTCATCAGCATAACAGCTTTAAATAATTTATTTTCATTCAACTGTATTTTATTTTTATTTTATTTTTTAAATAAAATAAAAATAAAATAAAACCACAGTCCAAACAACACATTAGGAGAGATACTATGAGTTTTTAAAACCACCAGATCATGATAAAGTGATTTCTTACCACACACCCCAAAAGCAGAAGAACAATCAGAGCTCTGACAAACTTTTCTGAAAGGCCACACCTGCTCCTTTATCTGTTTGCCTTTCAATCAGTGATGGAGAGCACCAACAGGTACCACTGGTTACATCAAGAACATAAAAATACAATAAATTAATTCATTTATTTGCTCATTCTTTTGAGAATTGTGAAAAGTCTCTCCATTCTGTCTCTACTTACATTTGTTTTTCTCTCTGCTGCTTTATCTCTTCTGATGAACTGAAATAAATCATCCTCTCTGTTGTAAGGACCGACTGAACCCAGAGTGGTACGAGACCAGAACAGAGGCACCACTCAGAGAAACATTTATTTACAATGTTTATTATGTACAGGTGAAATGGAACACTTGGGGTCTTGGGACTGCCTAGAAGACAGAACAGGGTCAGGGTCCTTCTGGTGGGATAGGTGGATCAAAAACTGATGCTCTGTTTGTTATCTTACAGGGGGATGTTGGGTCGAGGTTCTGAAAGTACTCAGGACTCCAGAGTGGTTTGGCAAACGAGTGGCAACAAGGCAGGAACTGGCAGACGGAAATCAGGATCCAAGGATTCACAAAACTGTGGACACAAGATCAAAAGGTAAGAACTCTTATCAGATTGATATTCACTGGCTGAAGTCATAAATACAGATTGAGGTACAATGCTCCAGCATTGGATCTCACTGGACTGCAGCCTTAAGTAGTGGAGCTCCTCATTAGATGGATGACTGTCAGTTGGTGTCAATTGGCGGCCACCTTGGAGAGGGCTGCAGGGCTGCAGACAATGGGATTCCGACAGTACCCCCCTCAAGAAACGCCTCCGGGCGGTCCATGTCACTTCTCTGGGTGGGCATTGAAGAAGGCGGTAATGAGGTTGGGATCCAGGATGAACGAGCGGGGAATCCAAGACCGCTCCTCTGGTCCATAACCCTCCCAATCAACCAGATATTGAAAACCCCGGCCACGGCGACGAACGTCCAAAATGGCCCGGACAGTGAAGGCCGGGTGGTTGTTGATCAGCCGGGCAGGAGGAGGGAGGTCGGAGAGTGGGCACAGAGGGCTCTCAGAGACCGGCTTGACCTGAGAGGACTGGAACGTGGGGTGAATCCGCATAGACGAGGGGAGTTGAAGACGTACTGCAGACCGGTTGACAATCCTCGTGATTGGGAAAGGTCCGATGAAACGAGGAGCCAACTTTCTCGTGGTGCCCCTAATAGGAATGTCCCTAGTGGAGAGCCAGACTTTCTGACCCACTTGTACACAGGAGCCGTAGAGCGACGGCGGTCAGCAAACACTTTATTCTGAGCAGCTGTACGTGAGAGGGCTGCCTTCGTCTCCCGCCAGACCCGCCGGCAACGGCGGAAATGGTGCAGGACAGATGGAACCGGAACGTTGATCTCCTGACTGGGAAACAAGGGGGGAAGGTATCCAAGAGAAGCCTCGAACGGGGACATACCTATGGCAGAGGATTTGTGAGCGTTGTGGGCGTACTCAACCCAAATCAGATGCTTGCTCCAGGATGAGGGGTTACGTTCGGCAACGCACCGGAGGGCGGTCTCAAGTTCCTGATTACACCGCTCAGCCTGACCATTCAATTGAGGGTGGTAACCCGAAGTGAGGCTTGTTGTAGCCCCCAGAGTGGTGCAAAAACTCTTCCAGACCTGTGAGATAAATTGGGGTCCCCGATCCGGCACAATATCAGAGGGGATACCATGAATGCGGAACACATGTGTGACAAGGAGGTGAGCCGTCTCAGAAGCAGAGGGAAGCTTTGGTAGGGGAATGAAATGAGCAGCCTTCGAAAAACGGTCGATGACGGTGAAGATTGCGGTATTACCTTCAGAAAGGGGTAGACCCGTGACAAAGTCTACAGCAATATGAGACCAAGGACGGCCGGGCATGGGCAAGGGTTGTAGGAGTCCGACAGGAGGTTGATTACCAGTCTTGTTCCTAGCACAGGTCGGACAGGCTGAAACATAGGACTTGACATCTTGGGTGAGTGTGGCCACCAGAAATGAGTCTTAACCAAAGAGAGCATACGGGAGGTGCCAGGATGACAGGACAGTTTGTGTGAATGGAGCCAGTCCAATACCTTACCCCTCATGTTAGAGGGAACGAAAAGTTTGCCAGGAGGACCTGTGCCAGGGTCGGGTTCATCCTTTTGAGCGTCCATAACTTCCTTCTCAATGGGCCAGGTGAGAACTCCCATGACAGAGACTGGTGGAATAATGGTTTCCTCAATGTCCGGAGAATCTGGGGAAGAGAACTGATGGGAGAGAGCATCTGGTTAAACGTTCTTTGAGCCAGGTCTAAAAGTCAGAACAAAGTTAAACCGGTTAAAAAAAAGGGACCATCGTGCCTGTCTGGGGGTCAATCTCTTTGCCTCTCTCAGGTACGTAAGGTTCTTGTGGTCTGTCCATATTAAAAAAGGGGTAGGAGTACCCTCCAACCAATGGCACCACTCTTCTAATGCCAGTTTCACTGCCAATAACTCGCGGTTGCCAGCATCATAGTTTCTCTCAGCCTGTGATAATCGTCGTGAGAAAAAGGCACAAGGGTGGACCTTGTTGACTTTGGGAGAATGTTGAGACAAAACGGCACCTACCCCAGAGTCTGAGGCATCTACTTCCAGGATAAATTGCTGGCCTGAGTCAGGATGGCATAGAACTGGCGTAGAAGAAAATAGTTTCTTCAGTCTGTTGAAGGCGGCGTCTGCCTCGGAAGTCCACTTGAAGACCATGTTTATGGAGGTAAGTTGAGAGAGAGGTACGGCGATGCGGCTATAGTCCTTTATGAAACGCCTGTAAAAGTTTGCAAAACCAAGGAAACGCTGAAGCTGTTTCCTGTTCTCCGGAACTGGCCACTCCTCCACTGCTCTGGTCTTCTCGGGGTCAGTACGATAACACCCACTCTCAAAGATGAACCCCAAGAATGATACTGATTTCACATGAAACTCACATTTTTCTCCTTTAACAAATAACTGGTTCTCGTAAAGTCTCTGAAGGACTCTACGTACATGGTAACAGTGCTCTGCCTCGTCTCTCGAATAAACAAGAATATCATCTAAGTAAACAAAAACGAAGTCCTCTATAAAGTCACGCAAAACATCATTAATCAAGGCCTGGAACACAGCAGGTGCATTAGACAAACCAAAAGGCATGACCAAATATTCAAAATGTCCGAGTGGTGTCTTGAAAGCGGTTTTCCACTCGTCCCCCTCTTTAATTCGCACCAAGTGGTAGGCGTTTCTGAGATCCAATTTAGAAAAGATGGTAGCTGACGGGAGTTGTTCATATATGGAATCAATCAGAGGTAGTGGATATTTATTCTTTATTGGGATGTTGTTAAGACCCCTATAATCAATACATGGACGTAAAGTCCCATCCTTCTTTCTTACAAAGAAAAACCCAGCACCTACAGGTGACGTAGAAGGACGTATTATGCCTGATTCAAGTGATTCCTCAATGTATTTCTTCATAGACTCCCTTTCAGGTCTCGACAGGTTATACAATCGACTAGCCGGTAATGTGGCACCAGGTAGAAGGTCGACTGTACAATCATAGGGACGATGGGGAGGTAGAGACAAAGCATGTTGTTTACTAAAAACGGGAGCCAAATCATGGTAAACAGATGGGATCTCAGAGATGTCTACTTCCTCGAGTGGCACAACTTCTGCAGGTTGACATGTGACAGCAGAACGTAGGCACTGTGCTAGACATTTGTCATTCCATTTTTCAATTCTCCCCAACTCCCAGTTAATAGTCAAATTGTGCTTCTTTAACCAAGGGTATCCAAGAATAAGTTGGGGAGCGGAAGCTTTAAACACATAAAAATCAATAGACTTGTGATGATTACCTGGAGTAATTAGACGAAGGTCAGAAGTCTTTAGAGTAATCTGGTCTAAAGTTTCACCAGTAACCCCAGCTATACAGATGGGAGGAATCTCCCGAGTGGGCAGAGACAACCCTTGAACCAAGTCCAAACTAATCAAATTTTGTTCTGCGCCAGAATCCAACAAAGCTGGAACAGGATGATGCTTGTGGTGGATTTGGATAAGTGTGGGTAATAACAGTCTGCAGGCGGAGGAGAGAGCAGAAGTGCCCACCAATATCTCTCTCTTCATTGGCGGGCGTTCTCGTTTCCCCCCAGAAGGGGGCAATCTCTCTGGTAGTGCCCGGTCTTTCCACAGTACATGCAGGCATTACAGTCACTGCGTCTTTGTCTCTCCTCAGGAGATAGACGAAATTTATTTATTTGCATGGGCTCAGGTTCAGAAAATGAATGAAAACGTTCTGTGGGAACGACGTGACGAGGAAATGACACGGGATCTCTGTCTCTCTGGGATTTGTAGTTCGAAAACGAGTTCTTGTGGGTGCGGGGCTCACCCGATGACGTGTCGAATCTGGAAGTGGAACGATGACGGGAGTTGTAGTCCTCTCTTCTCCGCTCCTGGAAACGCTCGTCAATAGCACCCGCTAGGTTTATTAGCTCATCAAAACTCTCAGGTTTGTCTCTAGCGGCGATCTGGTCCTTGATGGAATCGGAGAGGGAACTTAAAAAAGTACCTTTCAGTGCGAGGTCGTTCCATCCGGTCTGGGCTGCGAGGATACGGAACTCCAGGGCGTACTCCACGACAGGCCAACCTCCCTGACGGAGTCCAAGGAGCCTCTTTACGGCATTGGGTTGTTGAAGAGGTCGGTCGAAGATTCGGCTGAATTCCTTTAACAAGGTATCAAAGGTGATATAGTCAATGTTGTGAAACTGTAAGTAGGAATTTGCCCAACTTAGTGCATCACCCTTCAGTTGAGTCAGAGAGTCAGAGAGTCAGAGAGTCTTTATTGTCATTTGCACCGCATGTGGTACATGAGATGAAAACGAGATTATGTACACGAGGTCCCAGTTACATCCAACAACAAATGAAAGAGAAAAACAGTAATAACATCTAGAACTAACTAAGAAAAGCATCAACTAGTAATACACAGCTAACTAAGAAAAGCATCAACTAGTAATACACAGCAGCACGAACATGAGTTTGTATGAGCAGATGGTCACAGATGAACACAGATGAATACAGCAACAAGAAAACAGATCAGCATCAGTATGATGTGATATTTTGCAGTGTTTATTTTTTATTTTATTTTTATTTATTCATGAGTCTAACAGCCTCAGGGTAGAAGCTGTTCCTCAGTCTAGTGGTTCTACACTTGATGCTCCTCAACCTCCGTCCTGAGGGGAGTGGGGCAAAGAGTGAGTGTGCTGGATGAGTGAGGTCTTTCATGATGCAGGTGGCTCTTTTCCTGCATCTGGAGGTGTAAATGTCTGTGATGGTGGGGAGACTGACTCCAACAGACTTCTGACTGATGAAATACGTGATTTTAGCTGCTTCTGTTGTGTAAAGTTGAGGGGCCGCTCTGAACGCTAGTTTACACTACAGGAGGAAACCTCCACATGAATGAGGGTCTCCAGAAAATAGTTCAGAAGGTTTTGTAATTAGCTGCTGGTTTGAGGCACCGGTCTCGGGCGTCGTGTTAGGAGTGTCTCGAACAGAGGAAGAAGCAGGAGTTGAGGGCGTGAGGTTTTGGGTTAGAGTATAAACCATACCTCCAAGTTCCTTCATTGTTTCCTGTGCGGCGTTTTGTTGAGCCAAGACCCGTTGAAGTGACTCCTCGACCATGGTCATATGATCCATCTGGAAGATAGGACAGAGTTTGCTCGTTTCTGGTCTCGTTCTGGGTTGGTTATGGCTGGAGCATTCTGTAAGGACTGACTGAACCCAGAGTGGTACGAGACCAGAACAGAGGCACAACTCAGAGTAACAATTATTTACAGTACAGTGTTTATTATGTACAGGTGAAATGGGACACTTGGGGTCTTGGGAGTGCCTGGAAGAGAGAACAGGGTCAGGGTCCTTCTGGTGGGATAGGTGGATCAAAAACTGATGCTCTGTTTGTTATCTTACAGGGGGATGTTGGGTCGAGGTTCTGAAAGTATTCAGGACCCCAGAGTGGTTTGGCAAGCGAGTGGCAACAAGGCAGGAACTGGCAGACGGAAATCAGGATCCAAGGATTCACAAAACTGTGGACACAAGATCAAAAGGTAAAAACTCTTATCAGATTGAAATTCACTGGCTGAAGTCATAAATACCGATTGAGATACAATGCTCCAACATTGGATCTCATTGGACTGCAGCCTTAAGTGGTGGAGCTCCTCATTAGATGGATGACCAACAGCTGGTGTCAATTGGAGGCCATCTTGGAGAGGGCTGCAGGGCTGCAGACAGTGGGATTCCGACATCTGTCCTGCTGCCTCTTTCTTCCCCGTCTCCGTTCCTCAGCCCTGGCTCACCTGCTGCTGCGCTTGGACCTGGAGGGTCCTCAGTGATAGAGACAGTTAGGACAGGAGGTGTAGTGGAAGGTCTGTCCTAAAACATCGTCCATGATGACAAACCAGAGAACAAGTCACAGCAACAGCTTCCCATTAACTCCTTGACCCGCCTGGATATTTACAGTCCTGAACAGAGGAAACATCACAGTTTGCAAAAAGAGCAACAAACATAAAAAAACTGTACATGTATTAACAGCTGCACATACAAATTTTATTCTTCATTACACATGCACATACTTTGTATTTAATTTTTAGATTATCCTATATCTTTTTTGCCTGCAGAGGATTTACCTTGTCATGCAGGCCCTATCTTCTCCAAAATTATCCTAATAACAGCAACATAAAATGAATGAAGAGGGGAAACATGGAAAATAATGTCTTAGAAAAACTAGTTTCCACCGCACAACACAAGAAGAGCTGTACAGTACTTCATTAAGATCACAGGTTTTGTACAGTATGAAGGTTAATGAAACTGTACTCGGTCAGAAGCATAAGATGAATAAATTGATTCATGTACCTTACACCTCCATAACACAGCTGCAGATTGTTTTGCACTCGTGAAAAGGTGGCTGTTTTCAATCTGAAGCTTAATAAAAGCTTAATTATTAACTCACAGGTCTAATTAAGAGCTGGTCACTTTCCTCAGCAGGGATAAACACTTCTACTTTGCGTTTTGTAGCCATATCTTCTCATTTGTACAGGTTAAATACGTGAAAACATAAGCGGCCATAATCGTGCATAAATGTTTTATGAATGAACAAGTGTGGACGGTTTAATAATAAAAGCTTAATAAAAGCTTTGGTCTACTCCTTGCTCCCTTAAAAAATAAAAAATGAAAAGTAAAATTAGCTTAGCGACGAAAATATTACGGGACCCATTGTACGAGCTGATCTCCGACAAAAAATAATGCAAAAAAAATGTCTACGCAAATGACAAAAGCCTATCATCTGCTTAAAATCATAACTGCTTTAGGCTTTTAATTTTTTAATCCCACATTTTAACATAACTTACATTTAAAAGTGTATTCCGTCGCTTCGTCCGCCATAACGATCATCCAAAAATTTCCCTCAATACGCATGCGCAGTGTAAAAGCAATGCATTTTGGGAAAGCCTAGGTCTTGAAGGATACCAAGTACACCAGTACACCTGCTGCAGCGGGACTGAGGGACGCTTTTTTGTCACGGATCACATCCGGCGCTGACAGGATATGGTCTGTTAGCAGCCCGTAGATAAGTTTTTTCATTTTTACTGGTAGATAATTAGTTATTAGCTGTATTGCATTTTAAATAAAAATAGCGCAAATCCACTTGTGAATTATTAAAGTTAGTCAATCCGCTGTAAAGCTAACAAATTGTTTAGGTCCGCTATAAGCGGATTAGCGCTTTAGCGCTCCCTAGCGGTCTGGCGCCCACCTTTGTATTATGTATGCAATATTTATGTATTACATACATATATGGTCAATGGTAAATGGAGCTTATTTATATAGCGCTTTCCAGCCCCCTGTGAGGAGCCCCAAAGCGCTTTACAATACCAGCCATCCACCCATTCATTCACACATTCATACACCGGTAGTGGTAGTCTGCCTTGCAAGGTGCCATCCAGACATACCGGGAGCAACTTGGGGTTAGGTGTCTTGCCCAGGGACACAACGACACATGGTGGGCGGACGTGGGATTCGAACCTCCAACCTTCCGATCGGGGGTCGACTGCCATTACCACTGTGCCACGGCCGCCCCTGTATGTATATACATACATTTATACATGCATACATGCATACATGCATACTTGTATACATACATGCATACATACACTGTTGGAGAGCTGGTGCAGGAAGAACAACCTTCACATCAGTATGAAGAAGACGAAGGAAACGGTCGTGAATTTCAGAAGGAACAAACACACCTACATCATAGAAGGATCTGCAATGGATGTGGTCTCCAGATACAAGTACTTGGGTGTATACCTGAATGACAACCTCAGCTGGGGCAACAACACTACCGGCCTGATCAAGAATGCACATCAGAGACTCTACTTACTCAGGCATCTGAGGCGAGTTGGTCTGGGAAGCTCAGTCCTCACCTCCTTCTACAGGTGTGCAATGGAGAGCATCCTCTGCTCCAGCATCAACGTGTGGCATGGAGGCTGCACAGCTGCAGAAAGAAAAGCTTTGCAGAGAGTGGTGAAGGCTGCACAGAAGATGTTGAAGTCAGTCTCCCCACCTACCATCACAGACATCTACACCTACTCAGATGCAGGAAGAGGGCCATGTATCATGAAGGACCCCACTCACCCAACACACACACTTTTTGCCCCGCTCCCATCAGGAAGGAGGTTAAGGAGAATTAAGTGTAGATCCACTAGACTGAGGAACAGTTTTTACACTGAGGCTGTCAGACTCATGATAATCACTGTGAAAAATCACATAATGATGCTGATGATTTGTTTCATGCTGCTCTGTTCATAATCATTTGCTCACACAGACTTGTTATTGTGTTGCTGTTTGGCGTATTGTTTTTATACTTCTAGCGCTATGTGTATTTTTAGTAGGGATGCACGATCCACCGTTTTTTCTATCCGATTCCAATACTTAAATCTGGATATCGTCTGATACCGATCCCGTTCCAATATCATCATCATTGATTTTATATGAGAATGTAATAATCTCCTCTCTTTATACAAGTACGGTTTGTACAAATATATGCATGCATGTCTAAAAATGCAACTTGAGGTAAGTTTTATTAATGTTGGATAAGTTTCAAAGTTACAATTAAATTCTGCTAACACAAAACGTTTTTTTTTGTTCCTAGCTTTAAAGTGGATATTAAAGTGATTAATTTAAGTGATTGTTTGTTTAAAATTGCTCCCACTGGCGTCCATCCTGAGGAAACATGGTCTTTCATTCCATTGTTATGCGGATGACTGTCAGATCTACCTGCCTGTGAAACCAGCAAGTGCTTGCTCCATTCACCCTCTGATAAAATGTCTGGATGACATTAAGGCCTGGATGGCTTCAAATGTTTTAAGTTTCAATGATGAGAAGACTGAAGTCATTGACTAGCCCTAGCTCAACTGCCGCCTCTGATCCTGTCAACCTGGACTCTCTGCAGCCATATCTTAAGCAGTCTGGTAAAAATATCAGGATGGTTTTCGACTCTGATTTCAAGTTTGACATACAAATCAATTCTGTTCTGCAATAAAGCTTCTTCCAACTAAGACAGGTAGCTAAGCTCAAGCTAATGTTGTCCAGACCTGACCTTGAGAAACTGGTCCATGCCTTTATCATGACCCGTTTGGTCTATTGTAATGCACTATATGTCAAAATGCAGGGAACCCAGAGTAGTACGAGATAAGAAAGGACCAGATTCAATTGTAAAAAGAACAGTGTTTATTATTTACAGTGCAACTATTTACAATGGGTCATCTCCTGGAGATCCTGGGGCAAGAGAGTTGGGTCAGAGGAGTCCACTTGTAGCACTCAATAATGCTTGCTTGTATATTTCTTACAGATAGAGGTGCAGGTGTTGGGCGTGGATGTGAACCACCAGAGATCACCAGAGATGGGTCCCAGGAGAATGGGTAACGCAGGGTGAACAGGCGTGTGGCTGAAAGGCGAGGTACGGAGGACACTGACAGGCTCTGCTCCTGTCATACTTTTCCTATTTTTCACTCACTCCTCAGTTCTGTCTCTCCAGTCCTCAATCTTAATCACTTTCACCTGTTCTCATCAGCCACCTGCCAAGCTGCACTCATTTACTCACTCTCTCTCTGTCATATAAAAAGCCTTCTCTTTCATTCATTCCTCGTTGGGTCATAGTCTGTTTTTTCCTGATGTCTGATGGAGCCATGAACCATTCCCTTGTCATTTTGTAAGTAGCTGCACCGTCAGCCTTTTGATTTCTTTATTAAAGTGTTCATTATTTTACTCTCTACGCTTCTGAGTCCTGTCTGCCTGCACTCTGGGTTTTGCTTGCTTCACCGGAACCGACCCTAACATTATGACCCGACCAAAGAACTGCAAGCCCCACAGGTAGAACAGCAAATCCGCTTAGCGGCTGAAGGAAGTGGCCCCAGGTCTGGACGAGCCGACCATCATTCGCATGAACGGGTTCCGGATTGAAGCTGTCCGGAGGGATCACAGCCCCGAGGTGGAGTTTCTCTCTTCGCCGCTTCTGGTAGAAGAGAAAGAAAGAAGCTCAGTGGTGGCCCCGCAGCCTTTTGGCCGGCTCCTTTCTACACCCCGAGACTCTGATCAATACGGTCCGATTCAGACGAAGATTCAGAACCAGAGGAGTTCTGGGCAGGTCCGGCTCTCAGTCCATGTCATCGCCGGACAAAAGGAATGGATTTTTCCAGGTCCCAGCTCCGCCCACCTTCAAACACTCTTCGCCAGCTTTCAGAAAAGCCGGGGAGAATTTCAAAGGGGTGGGGGACGTGTCTCAGCCCTTGTGCCATGCCGACAGAAAAGAGTTCTGACGGAACTCAGGAGAGACTTTTGCTGAAAGTGGAAGCTGCATGTCCCTGTGCACCTGTCACTGGGTTTGAAGATGTTGCACGCTCCTGCGCACCTGCCATGAGGGAGGAGGAAGTCTGCAGCTCCAGTGAATTGTGGAACAGACTGATCACTTCTGAGGAAATCATTTCCTCATACACAAAGCCTGACAACAAATGACTACTCGCCGGGGGCTTGACAGTTGTTCGAGCAGGCATGGAGAGAGAGTGCTACGTTCATTGCTGCTTGCTCGTGGTCAGCCAGGTTCACCTCCCAGCTCACCGCCAACTGATCACAGCTCCTCACCTGTCAGTTTAGCAGCAGCAACGCCACCTGTGAGCTCAGCAACAGCAGCTTCTCAGCCTGGTCCCACTCCAGCTGAAACAAGACTGGTGTTCACTTCAGCTTCTCAGCTTGGTCCCACTCCAGCTGAAACAAGACTAGTGTTCACTTCAGCTTCTCAGCCTGGTTCCACTCCTGCAGCTCAGCCGGATGCTTTTTTCTGTTCACCATCAGCTGCTCCTGTGCCAGCACCAAGACTGGCTCCTATGTCAGTACCTCCAAGACTGGCTCCTATGCCAGCACCTCCAAGAATTGCTCCTATGTCAGCACCTCCAAAACTGGCTCCTATGCCAGCACCTCCAAAACTGGATTCTATGCCATGTTATGTAACCTGGAGGTAAACAGTTAAAAAAAAAAAACATCATTATTGTGTTTAGGTTGGCTACAAGTCTGCTGAATGCAACAGCTTGCTGAAAAGCACTTTTTTTTATTCAGCCTGTTTGAATCAGGCTTGATTGGGCAGAGCTGCTGCCAAACTGCAGATCCTACCTATAAAAACTTTAGGCTGTGGTTTGAACACTGTGGAGCCTTACTGAGAGCTAATGTGAGGTTGAGATTGCCAACTGAGGTTGGTGGACGCAAGCAAGGATGCTTGTTGGAACAATGTGTGATCCTGTTACAGGTAAACCAAGTTTTGATTAAGGTAGCTGTATTGTTGCCTATGTGTGTTCCAGAGTGTTCTCCATCCACTCTGACCACTTTGTGTTGAGCTAAGGCTTTAAACGACCGTGCTACTTAAACAGTACATGTAGAGCAAGGGTGCTCTTGTCATAGCTCTAGTGTTTACTAGGGTTGTGTTAATCAAGTTTAAACTTGTTTGAGGCTGGTGTGGAAAGACACCCAGATGTCAGCTGAAGTTCTGATGAACAGGCTGAAGATACACGGAAGGTAACTGAGTGTTGATTGACATATGTAAAGCTGTGTATGTTGTTCTGACTCAGAGAGACCTTCACCCTCTCTGTTTGTTGGTAAGTTTGCTCCAGGGGTAGTAGCTGAGCTGTTTGGAGCTCTAAAGTGACTCTGACTGTTAAAGTAGAGTTTTGTGTGGTCTAAAACACCTTAAGTGCTGACTAAAGCTTTTGCTTTTGACTTTAAAGGTGTGTACCTGTATTTGTGCCTTTAAAGCCTGTTTGAGTTTACTTTGGAGACACTGAGGGCAGTGTTTACGCAACTGTTCAGGAGGAGGACAACTGGGATCAACAATGAGGTGACTGTTGTTTTTTCTCTTTCTCATTTTGTTGTACTTTTGACTGTGTGGGTGTAGGTAGTCCAGTTCTCGTGTTTTGTTTGTTTAGGGGACTTTTGGTAAGGTAGATCGTTGCCTGGGGAGACACGACGGTCCTATAAAGGATTGGGTCTGCCTGGGTGGCGTTTTCTTGTTTTTGGCCATACTCACCGGTCTACCTTTCTGTTGAACTTTCTTTTATTTATTTTCCTTTGGATGCTGATCCAGGAGAGGACGCTCCAGTCCGATGGGAGAAGCCTGGGAGGACCCTGACTGCCTGGAGGCTCTTAGTTTTAGTTTAATAAAATTCATTTTAAGTCTTTTTCTGTGTCCAGTGTCCACTTTGTATGTTGTGGCTGTTTACGGTCGTAACGTATAAAATAGGGGCTCGTCCAGGATATGAATGAACGAGCTGTTTAGGTTAGTTTAGTTTTCATTCAGTAGTTGTGCTGGATTTGAATGAATGAGCTGTTTAGGTTAGTTTAGGATTTGTCTGGGTTTTGAATGAACAAGCTAGTTTAGGAGTTATGCTGGATTTGCATGAGCTAGTTTGTGTAGTGGTAAGCTATGTGTGTTCTATGCACCTGCTGTGCAATATTTCAGCTTGGGAGCTTAAATATTTAATGGGGCTCGTCGCTAAGCTTGATTAGTTAAAACATAGTGGTTGTGAACCTGCTTCAAGCTTTGAACTGTGTTACTGTGTGTTCTGTGCGGTGCATAGTTGTTGCACCACAGATGTTAAGAAGGTGCTGAATGTGGTTGGACAACAGCAGAGTTGTCTGCTGTTTGTGTATTGAGGGCTTGTCAAATAGTCCTGTAACATTTTGTCACCTCATGTTTGTTGAGGACTTGACTTCAGCAGTTGGAAGTTGGCTGAAGCTTCTCATTGGTGCTGATTGCTCTGAGTAATCAGCTGTGTGTGTGTGCTGCTGTTGCTTGTGGTACATTCAAGAGCAGTAGGGCATTTATGTTTTGGTTCACTGTCATCTGTGTGCAGGACATTTGGTGGTGAACTGTTTGGATAAGCTGTTTAAAAAACTGTTAATTGTTTTGCTCAACAACATGGCTTTCAATTTAAAAAGATTTCTTGAACATCCATAGTGCAGGTCTTTACAGACTGCACAAGAGAACAGAAGCTAAGTGTAGCAAACAATTTTAACATTGACGTGAGAAAATATGCTGATGATGAATGGTTGGGGTGTGAACTGCTTTGTGAATTGGGTCGGCTTAGGATTTTTCCTGAGATAAATGAGCAACTGCGTTTGAGAGAAAAGGAGGAGGAAAGAGAACGTTTGATTGCCATGGAGAGAAAGAAGCTTGAAGAGGAACGAGCTGCTCTTGAGCAAGAGAGAGCTGCTTTAGTAGAAAAACAAGAGCGTGAACTATTTTTAATAAAGCAGGAACAAGAACAACAGCTTGAACAACAAAGACGTCAAGCTGCTTTAGAAGAGGAAAAGAAGCATCTTCGTGAACAAGAACGACAAAGACTTCAAGTTGCTCGTGAACAAAACATACTGAAGTTGCAGAAGGAGTTAACAGAGTTGAGGCTCAAAGCAAAACTGGAAAAGCAACGTTCGTGTGCCACTGTGTCATCTAAAGGCAACACCAGAGCCTTGCATTCAAGAAGGTGAGCCTCTCACACTTCTACAGGAGATGGCGCCACAAGAACCGACTCCAGTGGAGGAGAAGAAACTTTTGCTGTCCTCGCATCGTCTTCAGGAGGAGAAGATTAAGGATGACATCAATCTGGGTGACAGTTTCTTCTTGTTTCTTGAAACTGAACATGAAAATAAACATGAAACTGAACCTGAACAAATCCCAGTTACATCAGATGGGGAATTGAAAGACTCAGAGGAGCTGCATGAACATGACTTAACTGTGGTTTGTGTGTTGGACGCTCCAGAGGTGTCACCACAGATGGAAAGGAAGTGTAACATGGACGATGTTGACTTAAGTGACACATTCATGATGAGTCCTAAAGAGATAAAAGTTCCTGTAAAAACGTGAGTGTAACTGAAGTAGATGAAGCAAAACTTTTGTTGTCCAGACAACTGTTGATTGACCTTCAGAAAGAAAACAACAATGACATGGGGGACAATCTTCATCTGCTGTTTGGAACTGAACTATCCCTAGTTCAGTCAGGAGAGGACCTGAAGAGCTCGGAGGAGGTAAAGACACACGTACCCATTCGTCCTGCTCCTTTATGTCTCATTCCAGCCACAGGAACGAGAGAGACAATGGTGGTGGACAATATGGAACTGTCGCCTCAGCTAGAAGCTGAAGATGACTCTGTGGAAGAAAACTTGTTCCTGACTGAACCACGTAAGCTGTTGACACTTCATGTTCACAAAACCTTGTCTACCACTCTCTGTATTTTCAGAGTAACTAAGAACGGAGCTGTTGCTACTGATGCAGGGGTGCTGTCCAGTGCAGAAACTGAGGAGGACAGAGTTCCCCTGGCTGTCATGAAAAACATTCAGTTACACACTGGCACCATTAACTGTGGTGTTAGTTTTTGTTTGGGGTCTATGGCTAATAAAAAGCTTTTCAGGATAAACTTAGACAAGCGATACTTTTTTGGTTTTAAAACTTTTTGAGTGTGACTGTAGAATACTTGTTAGCGGTTTGATGGATTTGTTTTTTAATTATGTTTTTAGTCCATTTAGGTAATGTGACTGCTACATTTTTAACCCTCTGTTTTCTTTTGTATGGGTGGATGTGTGATGTTTTCCCCTAACATACATATCACCACCATACAAACTAACTTTCGGTGGGGGTGTTATGTACCCTGGAGGTAAACAGTTTAAAAAAAAAACATCATTATTGTGTTTAGGTTGGCTACAAGTCTGCTGAATGCAGCAGCCTGTTGAAAAGCACTTTTTTTTTACTCAGCCTGTTTCAATCAGGCTTGATTGGGTAGAGCTACTGCCAAACTGCAGATCCTGCCAATAAAAACTTTAGGCTGTGGTTTGAACACTGTGGAGCCTTACTGAGAGCTAATGTGAGGTTGAGATTGCCAACTGGGGTTGGTGGACGTAAGCAATGGTGCTTGTTGGAACAACTTGTGATCCTGTTGCAGGTAAACCAAGTTTTGATTAAGGTAGCTGTATTGCTGCCTATGTGTGTTCCAGAGTGTTCTCCACCCACTCTGACCACTTTGTGTTGAGCTAAGGCTTTAAACGACTGTGCTGCTTAAACAGTACATGTAGAGCAAGGGTGCTCTTGTCACAGCTCTAGTGTTTACTAGGGTTGTGTTAATCAAGTTGAAGCTTGTTTGAGGCTGGTGTGGAAAGACACCAGATGTCAGCTGAAGTTCTGATGAACAGGCTGAATATACACTGAAAGTAACTGAGTGTTGATTGACAGCTATAAAGCTGTGTGTGTTGTGCTGACTCAGAGAGACCTCCACCCTCTCTGTTTGTTGGTAAGTTTGCTCCAGGGGTAGTAGAGAGTCAGAGAGTCAGAGAGTCTTTATTGTCATTTGCACAGCATGTGGTACATGTGATGAAAACGAGATTATGTACACGGGGTCCCAGTTACATCCAACAACAAATGCAATAGAAAAACAGTAATAACATCTAGAATTAACTAAGAAAAACATCAACTAGTAATACACTAAGCCTAATATAGTGGGAATAAACAGCAGCACGAACATGAGTTTGTATGAGCAGATGGTCACAGATGAACACAGATAAACACAGCAACAAGAAAACAGATCAGCATCAGCATGATGTGATATTTTGCAGTGTTTATTTTTTATTTTATTTTAATTTATTCATGAGTCTAACAGCCTCAGGGTAGAAGCTGTTCCTCAGTCTAGTGGTTCTACACTTGATGCTCCTCAACCTCCGTCCTGAGGGGAGTGGGGCAAAGAGTGAGTGTGCTGGATGAGTGAGGTCTTTCATGATGCAGGTGGCTCTTTTCCTGCATCTGGAGGTGTAAATGTCTGTGATGGTGGGGAGACTGACTCCAACAGACTTCTGTGCAGCCTTCACCACTCTCTGTAGAGCTTTCCTCTCTTCAACTGTGCAGCCTCCATGCCACACGTTGATGCTGGAGCACAGGACGCTCTCCACTGCACACCTGTAGAACGAGGTGAGAACTGGGCTGCTCAGACCAGCACGTCTCAGCCGTCTGAGGAAGTAGAGTCTCTGATGACCTTTCTTGATCAGGCTGGTGGTGTTGTTGCTCCAGCTGAGGTTATCATTCATGTGTACACCCAAGTATTTGTAGCTGGAGACCACTTCCACTGCAGACCCACCTATTTTCAGTGGGGCATGGGTGTGTTTGTTCCTTCTGAAGTCCACAATCATCTCCTTTGTCTTCTTCACATTCATGTGAAGATTATTCTCTTTGCACCAGCTCTCCAGATGTTCCACCTCCTGTCTGTAGCTGGACTCATCATTGTTTGTGATGCATCCCACCACCGCTGTATCATCTGCAAACTTAACAATATGACAGCCTGGAAGTGTGGCTGTACAATCATATGTGAGCAGAGTGAACAGAAGGGGGCTCAGCACACATCCCTGAGGAGAGCCAGTGCTGAGGGTTATGGTAGAGGAGGAGAAGTTGTGGATCTTCACAGACTGTGGTCTGTCTGTTAAGAAGTCTAGTACCCTTGGGCTCGAGTGTCCTGCCCTGTCCTGTCGGCGGGGCACGGGATTGGCCGGATCTTGGATGTCTGCTACTCTCCACCCCAGAATGAATGGGCCTACCTCCTGGGTTTGGATGTGGGCTGCCCCATGTAGGGAGCAGGTACATGTCTTGGACCTGGGGGGTATAGAGTGTGCTTCGGGATTATGAATGGAACGTGTCGTTATTGTTTGTCTTTCTATGACTGAGGGTGAGGATGAGGGTGGGTCTAAATGAGTGTGTCTGTGTATGAATGTTTAAGTGTCAGGCTGGGACTTGGACTGCCCCCTCTCTGATACTTCTGAGGCTACCTAGTGTCGCGCTCCTGCCACGTGGCCCCCTGGTGGGTGTTCCTCTGCCTGCGGGCGTGCTTGGGACCCTCACTATCTGGGGCTGGGCGCTTGGGCGTTGGTCGGCTCGGCCTGGTGGCTGCCTGGCGGGGCTCGGGTCCTCTGGTCCTGTCGGGTCTGGGCCTGAGGGGTGGGCGTCCCCGGTGCCCGAGCATCGGTGTCCGGCCCTGGGGCTACGTCGGTGCAGCGGGCTCTGGCGGGGGCCTGTGCATTTGTCGCTGTTGACCCCGGGGGGTCATTGTGTGTGGTCCCTGGTGGGGTTCGTCCGGTTCTTCCCCTTGGTCGGATCTGGGGAGTGGACGAGTGGCTCGTCCTGTTCGGGTGGTCCTGGGGACTCTGGGCTCGGGGTCCTTCCTGAGGTCTTGGGCTTTGATCGCCCTTTCGTCTGTCTCGGGCTTTGGGGGGACAGATCTCTGATGCTTCACAATCGCTACTGGATGTTCTATTGGAGGAACCTTATTTACTTATGCATGCTCACAACCACACACAAATGGATGCAGGGATGTATATGTAGATATGTAGATGGGTATATAAATGAATATAAATATATATGTATGTATACTGTATATATATTTGTAGGTATGGGTATGTTTATATATAGGAATCTAATGCAAGGTCATGAATATTATCAGTCTTTATGCTTGTATGTTTCGTTGCTGTGTTCTGTCATGTGCTTTGCAGGATTGTGGACGGAGGTTTGGTGTGTTTGCCTTGTGCTCTTTTTGTGGATAATTGTTGTTTTGTTGTCTCACTTTCTCTTTTCTTTCTTTCTCTCTATTAAAAAAAAATACATATTGGAGTGAGAGGATGGCTATAAGGTGTGAAGGGAGGCCATCTATAAATGGAAAAAAAAAAAAAGAAGAAGTCTAGTACCCAGTTACAAATAGAGGGGCTTAGTCCAAGTGTAGATAGTTTGTCTATCAGAGTTTGGGGGATCATGGTGTTGAAGGCAGATGTGAAGTCCACAAAGAGCAGACGCACGTATGAGTCCTTCTGATCCAGGTGGGTGAGAGCAGTGTGGACCACGGAAGAAATGGCGTCCTCTGTTGTAGCTGAGCTGTTTGGAGCTCTAAAGTGACTCTGACTGTTAAAGTAGAGTTCTATGTGGTCTAAAACACCTTAAGTGCTGACTGAAGCTTTGGCTTTTGACTTTAAAGGTGTGTACCTGTATTTGTGCCTGTAAGGCCTGTTTGAGTTTACTTTGGAGACACTGAGGGCAGTGTTTGTGCAACTGTTCAGGAGGAGGACAACTGAGATCAACAATGAGGTGACTGTTGTTTTTTCTCTTTCTCATTTTGTTGTACTTTTGACTGTGTGGGTGTAGGTTGTCCAGTTCTCGTGTTTTGTTTGTTTAGGGGACTTTTGGTAAGGTAGATCGTTGCCTGGGGTTACACAACGGTCCTGTACAGGATTGGGTCTGCCTGTGTGGCATTTTCTTGTTTTGGCCACACTCACCGGTCCACCTTTCTGTTGAACTTTCTTTTATTTATTTTCCTTTGGATGCTGATCCAGGAGAGGACGCTCCAGTCCGGTGGGAGAAGCCTGGGAGGACCCTGACCACCTAGAGGCTCTTAGTTTAATAAAATTTGTTTTAAGTCTTTTTCTGTGTCCAATGTCCACTTTGTATGTTGTGGCTGTTTACGGTCGTAACATGCCAGCACCTCCAAAACTGGCTCCTATGCAACACCTCCAAAACTGGCTCCTATGCCAGCACCTCCAAAACTGGCTCCTATGCCAGCACCTACAAAACAGGCTCCTATGCCAGCGCCTCCAAAACTGGCTCCCATGCCAGCGCCCAGACTAAGACCTGTGCTAGCACCCAGGCGGTTTCCAGCACTTGCGACTCTGGGTCCTACACCAGCCGCCAACAAACCAGGTCCATCTGGAGCAGTCTCTCTCTCTCTTTCTTTCCCAACAGACACTGCTCCCGAGGTAGCCTTGGGACCAGTGGTCCTCAAGTCTACAGAGGCCCTCGCTCCAACAGAGGTCCTTAAAGTTGCACTGACATCATGTTTTAACTATAAATCATTTTGCACTACATATATATATATATATATATATATATATATATATATATATATATATATATATATATATATATATATTATCATTGAACTATGTTCGTTTTTGCAAAATAAATTGTAAATATATTAAAATTTCATTACAAGTTATGGTAATTTTCTCGCTGGGACACGCCCACAAAAATCCGAGAACTTCCGCAGAAGGTCACGTGACGTAAGGAGAAGAGACTCTGCTTAGTGCGCACCTTGTAAACAACATGGCGGCCGATGCAGAACTGGACGAATTTAGCAAACTGAGTGAAGAATAGAGCGATTTTTAGTCAGTTTGGGAAGCCAAAGTTATTTCAGGGGGTTAAACAATAAACAGCAGGTTCTAATTTATGTCTGCAACCATATTTATTGAAGCCTTACCAAAGAGGAAGCAGGTGGCAAGCCGCAACGTTTGAGGACAGAAGAGGATGTCATGGAACCCGTTCACGTCGTCCACAGAGCACTGATTGGTACTGCTTTAATTAATGTATCCATCTAATAATTATTCAACATTACTTATAGTTTAAAAAAGATGAGTCCCTTTGAAGCATCTGTTTTATTTTCTGTTTATTCTAACGTTATGTGCAAAATTTCACCCAAATTCTGTCTAAATAACCACTACATTTTCATAGCTGATCATCAGTGGTTTCAGCTGTAATAATCAAAATAAAACAATATTTGATATTCACCCTATTATAAGTTTAATCATATAAATATTTGCTAATTTAAGCTTGTTCTACCTTTTCTGCCAGTTTTTTTTTTTTTGCATATTTAGATGTTATCAGAGTCAGAGTCAGAGTCAGAGAGAATTTATTGTCATTTGCACCGCATGTAGTACATGTGTTGAAAACGAGATTATGTACACAGGGTCCCAGTTACATCCAACAACAAATGCAAGAGAAATACAATAATAACATCTAGGATTAACTAAGAGAGACATCACATCAGCTAGTAATACACTAAGCCCTAATGTAGTAGAAAAACATCATTATAAACAGCAGCACGAACATGAGCAGATGGTCACAGATGAACGCAGCAACAAGAAACAGATCAGTACAGTATCAGTATGATGTGACATTTTGCAGTGTTTATTCTTATTATTTATTTATTCATGAGTCTGACAGCCTCAGGGTAGAAGCTGTTTCTCAGTCTAGTGGTTCTACATTTGATGCTCCTCAACCTCCGTCCCGAGGGGAGTGGTGCAAAGAGTGAGTGTGCTGGGTGAGTGAGGTCTTTCATGATGCAGGTGGCTCTTTTTCTGCATCTGGAGGTGTAAATGTCTGTGATGGTGGGGAGACTGACTCCCACAGACTTCTGTGCAGCCTTCACCACTCTCTGCAGAGCTTTTCTCTCTGCAACTGTGCAGCCTCCATGCCACACGTTGATGCTGGAGCACAGGACGCTCTCCACTGCACACCTGTAGAACGAGGTGAGGACTGGGCTTCTCAGACCGGCTCGTCTCAGCCGTCTGAGGAAGTAGAGTCTCTGATGACCTTTCTTGATCAGGCTGGTGGTGTTATTGCTCCAGCTGAGGTTATCATTCAAGTGTACACCCAGGTATTTGTAGCTGGAGACCACCTCCACCGCAGATCCACCTATATACAGTGGGGTGTGGGTGTGTTTGTTCCTTCTGAAGTCCACAATCATCTCCTTCGTCTTCTTCACATTCATGTGAAGGTTGTTCTCTTTGCACCAGCTCTCCAGATGTTCCACCTCCTGTCTGTAGCTGGATTCATCATTATCTGTGATGCATCCCACCACAGCTGTATCATCTGCAAACTTAACAATATGACAGCCTGGATGTGTGGCTATACAATCATATGTGAGCAGAGTGAACAGAAGAGGGCTCAG
>JBBPBX010052286.1:0-10602 GCA_038048925.1 Garcialebias charrua
CTGTCTTTGTCATTTGATCGTAAAGCTTTTCTCCACTTGTTGCAAACATCTACTGATGCCCTTGGACATGTCACCAGGGATGGTACCTGGTGTTATGGAGGGGGGGGTTCAATATGAGAGCCCCTCTACCAGGCGACCTGCTGAGAGGGATCAAGTCCTGTCTATGTCCAAGAAGCATTAAACCACTGCCTGTCCTTCACGATGCACAACCATCCTGAGGCCTTCTCTGCAGCTTCTGAGGTCTCGTTGATGAATAAGCGCTCCTTCGATGCCCAGGAGACTCCATGATGTACTTCCTGCTTCCTTCCGTACTTGATGGGCATACATTGGTCTGAGGCTGGTCTCTGTCGTATTCTCTAGAAAGATGAGCCCTTCGTCCAGGTCCACCCTCATTAGTCAGTTAAATACTGCTCCCTGGTGACCTTCTCGAGCCTTTGATTGACAATGATACTGTTCTCCTGCTTGAATCAATGTGATCTGACGTGCTGATAATTGGAGGTGAATCTTTGGTCATAGTGCAGGTGGACTCTGCTGCCGACTTTAACAGAAGATAAATCAAAAAGGCGTTCAATACAAGATCTTCACCAGCATTTAACAGAAGATAGTTGGCTTGTCCACACGGGCAGCTGCTGGGTGTGCACGAGCCTCACATGTTACTGATTCTCATTCTGCTGGTCCTGGTTTGTTTCAGTTCTTCTTATTTTTGTTGCAGTCATTAGTGGCTATTTGCATCCAGAACCTGCATTTTGGAGCCTTTTTTTTCATATTAAAACTCACTTAATCAGTTTAGTTTGAGAACATGTGGAATAAAACACTAATTACTTCTAGCTTTCAGAAACATGAAGAAAACAGCTGTTGCTGCTTTGAGCCGAGTTCATAAAATCCTTGTTCAGATGTTCCTCGTTGTCGCTCACAGAAACGCAACATTTAAACATTTAGTGTTACAGTAAAAATAAAAACAAAGAAAGTTGTGCGCAGCTGGGACTGCGTGAACGTTTAGGCACATAATATCCATAAAAATGTGTTCGGCTGCAAATTTGTGGACCGTCGACTCGTCATCACATGTTGTGTTGCTGCTGCTCGCATAAACACCGACTTTTATTTCCACTTTTGACTCGTCATCTGTGAGAAAAACTCTTCATAACATAAAAAACGGTCAAGTTCAGTCCTCTGGACGGATTTAGAAGAATCCGTCCAGAGGACCGGACTTAACATTTTAGATTCTTCCACCTGGATTATTGAGCAGCATCAGGAGACTTCATGACATTGTAGGATGTGAGCAGGGTTACCTGTCACAACCTCAATTAATTATTCAAGACTAGCTTAAGTTCAAGAATAGTAATTGTTTATTTATTCACTGACTCTCTTCTTTTTGGATTAAAAATATCTTGTGTGACCAAATGAGATATAAGTAACATGAGACATTAATTATATTTGACCCATCAAGGAAATGAGGTCATTTATTTAACAGATCATTAAATTAACATCATAACATGTACACTTTGATTTGTTCTAATCAACTTCCTATAAAATAAACACCAACAGATGAAATCACGCGTCCGCAATTTCTACTAGCCGATGAGTATTTAAGGGACAACAGAATCATGTTATGAGATCATGAATAATAACTTATATCTGAAGGCACTTTAACTTAAAATTACTGCCAAGATAGATTAAGAAATAGGAGGAAAGAGGGAAAGTTGTCATGAGTGAGTTCAACCAGGAATGACAGCTCTTCCAGCTACGCCAGCTAAACGGAGGAGGAGGGAGGAGGGAGCGATCACTTGACTTTTGGCAACAACAAAAAAAAGAAAACTCCAGATAAGGGATTAAGAAGGGGAAATTAATACATTTGTGTCACATATAAAACAGTCCTGCATCGCTTTGCATCGCTTTGAATGAGAACATGCGAATGCTCGCTGGCTGCGCGCTGGGACAGGTGGGGGCGTGGGTTAGGGGCCAAAAACTCCGCCCCTTCTGTTCTCTGATTGGTCCGGTCAAAAATCTACCGGAGAAATCGTTGTCTATGGGAGAAGTCCCAGACCCTAGTACGAAGCGAAGTGAAGGACAAGGGTCTGGTTTTAACCAGGCTAGGATAAAAGTGTTCTGTCCTTGACTGAAGGTTTTCAGAGAAAGAGGTGTATCACTACAACATCGTCTGTCGGCTGAGGGCTGCAGAGTCGTGACCTCTGAGGCTCGTCGCAGGTTCCTCACGTGCGCAGACCACCGTCGCTTTGATGAACCTTCTGTCTTCAGCCAGTTGCTTTTTAAACTTTTATCTTTGAGCTTTCCGAAGCAAGAATCGTTTAAGGTGTGTTTTCACCTGTTTGATGCCTGTGAAAAGCATGCACACACACCACACACACACACACACAAATGCCTCCACACACACACCCACACACTGCATCTCCTCCTCGGTTCACCTCCCACAGAGCAGCAGGAGTACAACAGTGAAATGACTGAGTGGCTGTGATGATCAGCTGGAGCAGTTTATGACTCGGTTTAGTGGAGTGAGAGATGAGACGAGCGGAGGAAGAGGAGGGACAGAGGAGGAGGAAGGACGCACAGCCAGATGGATGAAGAAAACAGCCGAAGACTCAACGTTAGTCCAGCGATGGCGTCTTGGAAATGATCGAGGCGGAGTCGGAGCGACAAAAGCTCACAGCACAGCCGCCGATTACTTCCTGAACCTGTCCAGTGGTGCACAAGATATTTTACTAACAGAGTTCATCCTAATGGTTAATGCTAATGTTTTAATCAAAGGTCATGAGCGGTGAGTGGTACGTGGAGCGTGTGTTGTGAATGAATCTCGGCTACTGCTGCGCCACATTTTAGCTCGTAGTCTGCAACATCAGCTGAATTGTTTAATTCTGTTTCCTGAGGTCAGTTGGTTCAGAATAGTGGCAACATTTTAATTTTGGTTCAGTGCACAGATTGAGCTGAGTATTAGTCGCAGCTACTGTTGTTGTTTCGGCTGCTCCCCACTGCAGGGGTCGCCACAGTGATCGAACTCACGTGAAAGATTCTGTGTTTTACGCCGGGTGCCCTTCCTGGCGCCACCTGGGCTCAGACTAAAACTGCTGAGCTGCTGCTACATGATTTTAGGTCTGCTGATCTGAGATGAAGATTTTGAAGGAAGTCATCCTGCTTTGTTTTCCTATTAGTACCACAGCATGATGCTACCACCACCATGCTTGGCATTGTTAGGTTTGAAAGCCTCTGGTTCGTTCCTGAACATTCAGATTTCCCTACATCTAAGGATTGATCCATGACAAATTTCCCAAAACAACCTTTTTATTTGTCAGTTTTGTAAACATGGAATCATTATTAGAAAAGTCTTCATCCTCACAGAAACACTGAAAATTACCCAAACGCTGTAGTGGCTATGCCAGGCCTGTAGGTGGTGCTGTCATGCTGCCAACAAAAACAAGAAACAAGGAGTGTGCCATAAAGCTTGCACAGTGGGTGTGAGTGTAAACACAGAAGGAAACATAATACTTCCTCTGGTTGTCAGGTTTGAGGTCTTTGACAAAAGCTGTGTGAGCTGAGCCGTTAGCTGGATGAGAATCGCAGGCTGCTTGAGGCTCCTGGATCTCGCAGGGAGGAAGGAATTGACCGTAGAGAAGTTACAAGCTCAGCCCAGTGGTACTGACCACAAAACTGGGCTGTTTGGAGTCGCCATTGACGTGAACCAGTGGAACTATAAGGCAGAAAGAAATTAACGGAGTCGATCTGACCCAAAACAACAGTTGTTATCTGATTCTGGCTCCCCCATGTCGGCTTGGAAGGCTGACTATCTCAAATTCTCCTGGATGTTATGTGAACAAGGTGCTCTGCTCCTACTGCCAGTTCCCTTCCCCGAGGACATCTGTGGACCTGTCTCAGAGCTCAACCGAAGCTGGCTGATAAACGCACCATCACACATCATGGACTATGGCTGGGGGTGGCATCTGGAACAGTGTTCACAGACTTACTTCACAGATGCATGCACTCATACACTCATTCAAACACTCCCCTAAACCCACCACCAGACGCCATTGCAACTCTCTCTTGGGTGGCCTGTGCTGGGAGACTTCACCCTCACATACTCTACATGCATCTTATCATGTCATCTTTATGTTGCTTTTTTTTGTGCTGAGATTTTTTGCAACCTCAAACTGTGTCCTGTTAGGGAAACATTGTGAGATATGGTTGTTTTTTACCTCTTCTTTCCTTTGTCTTCCCTTTTCCTTATCTAAAAAAAAAAAAGGCAGCGCCTCTCATGAGGCTGCAGCCTCAGGCACCCCCGTCTTCCCATGCATGTTGTTTGGTTGTTTGTGTTTCTTTGGACGGGCTGTACTGAAATGTAAAAAAATTTATTCAAATTTATTCATTTTAAAATACAACACAAAACAATACCACAAACTAAGCTTATACAACACATAAATAAAATGAAGGGTAGCAGCAAGAAGAAAAAAATTCTTATTATATCTGCCCTCTCTTACAATCAATCAAATCAAACAACAATCAGTAACTAAACAAAAAAGAACAATTCACCATAATTATCAAACTATAATGCAACATACATAACAGTATTTCATGTATATTTTTGCAATAGTCCAGTGTTGATCATTTTCTTAAATGTAATCATTGTTTTTGCATTTTTTACTTCAGTCTCCAAACCATTCCACAATCCACTTCCCTGAATTGAGGTTGACCAACCCTTCAAACTGGTTCTATATTTTGGTTTAACAAATACCTCTATTCCCTTGAGATTATGACAACTTCGCTGTTTAACAAAACACATTTGGATATTTACAGGCAGTTCATTTTTATGAGCTCTATACATAACTAATAAAATATTATAGTTCACTAAGTCATGGAACTTCAATAATTTCAGTTGATCAAATCATGTGTTAGAAGGGTGACAATAATGTTTTCTAGTGATAATTCTTACAGCTCTTTTCTGTAGCAAAAAAAATAGGCTCCGTAAATGTTTTACATGCTTTACCCCAAACATCAATACAATAGATTAAGTGTGGAACAATGATTGAATTATACAACAAATACAGAGCTTTGTCATTTAACAAGTTCCTGACTCTGTATAATACAGCAATATATTTAGCTATCTTTGTCCTTACAGAATTTATGTGATGCTTCCACGTCAATTTGTCATCAATGATAACACCCAAAAACTTCCCCTCATTAACACGACAGATCTCAGCACCATCAATCTTAAATGGAATATCAACACCATTTTTCTTCGTTAGATGTTCATTTATGTATACTGTACCTTTGTTCCCTTCAGTTTTTTTGCCTGCATTATTACATTATTTCTAGCTTTCCTACTAATGAACTTCATAATTATTGATGGCTTGGATTTTTCTACTTTACTGGGCAAGGTGTGACAGATCAAAATGTCCTCATGGTCCACATCAATGTCTCTGCCTTGCAAAAAAGACACCACCTGCTCCTCCAAAGTCCGTAGTTCATCCTGCTGTGCATCTTCTGTTGTGTCAGCACCCGCAGCAACCTTTGCATATGACCGACGCTTGACTTCACATTTCATTGTTTTAAAATGAATGAATAAACATCAAATCAAAAATCAAATCAAATCATTGTGCTTCGGTGCAATGACAGTAAAGGCTGATTCTGATTCTCATGACATCACTGTTTTATAAAGTGTTGTATTTTTGTCGTCTACACGAAGACTGAAGTGTTGTTTTAAAATTTTATTTAAAAAAAAAAAAAAAGCTTTTAGTGGTTCCTAACCTGCTGTTTCCAGTAGACTCTAGGCTGGAACAATAAGCTTGCGATCCAACTGACCCAGTGAGTTCTGTCAAAGTGGTTTTTTTTTTGTTGTTGTTGTTTTTCATCCTAGCGAAGATAAACTACCGGCTGCGATCGATCAAGATCACAAACTAGAAGTTAATCCTTTCATATCCAACAAACTGGGAGTTAGATTTTTTTTAAAGGTGGAAAATAAGATAATAACAAAAGCAGAGTTTTGTCCCATCCTCCTTTTGTCGTTGTTCTTTGTTTTCCTCGTTGTCCTGGATTCATAACTGACACAATGTCACGCTTGATTGCTTCATTCATCTTTGATTTAATTCACTATCGCCCCCGGTCTCTCTCCGCGCTTCCACAACACTGAGTGCACCCCCCCTTCCCCCACCCCGACTTCCGCTGCCTCTCACAGAAACACATTTCACCTCGGCCCACACCTGCACACCATCGCTCACCTGATGTCTGTGTTCTGATCACTCTGTTCTGCTGGGAGAAGAAACACCGCATCCCTGAATGTTTCGTGCAACATAAACGTCACCTCCGTCTGCGTTGCTCGCTCGCCGCAGCGTCGAGCGCTGACGATCGCTGCTTCATCAAAAATTCAATAAACGACCCAGAACAGGGACTGTCGCAGAGAGAGAGAGCACAAAGAGACACGGGGAGACAAACGGAGAGACACTGAAGATGAAATAATAAACTGTGAACGATGTTAAAGGAGGTGTTACGTGACAGAGAGTAGTGGAAGGAGAGACTACGAGGAGGTGCAGAGTGTCACAAAATGATGAAACGTTCACAAAGTTGTTTGTTGAATCGACTCCTGAAGGCCGAATGAAACGAGTTTATTGGGCTTAGTAAATAACTTTTCACTCGACACTGTCTTCACCACGACCGACCAAAGCAACGGCCTTGTTACTGAAGTTGGGGCTCCGTGGATCCATGTTTGATGGATGGAGAATGTTTAAAAATCCTTCTCACTGTTGATGACTGGTTTTCTTCCGTACGGTTTTCAACATGTAACACACTGCGCCGTTTTTGTTTTATTTCAACAGGTCATGTCTCAAAACGTTCGGCTCGTTCAGGACGTTCCGGCTACAACTTTTGGTGTTTGTGCACTTTTCACTTTTTGAAAAATGTAGCTTTTTCTATAAGTTTTTAATTATTATTATTAAATATGAATGGAGCTCTCCATATCTTTCAAAGCCTTTGCGATGTTTGAACATTTGACTCGTTTCAGCTTCTTTGTGCTAATTTTAGCTTTTAGCTGCTTTTTTAGCTGCATTTTCATGTATTTTATTAGCCTGGTTAAAACCAGACCCTGTCCTTCACTTCGCTTCAGACAAGGGTCTGGGACCTCTCCATTGAAAAACAATTCTTGCTGGAGGCGTGGCCTCTGCTGATGGCTGCTCCCCAGTGGTCTGCTGAACTTGACTTCAGCTCCGCCTCCTGCTGAATTTTCTCTCGCTCCGTTGTATATTCTGTGTTTATATGTTAATAAAACGTCCTAATAAAATAAAATAAAACCATGGATCGCTGGTCCAACACACCAGAAGACCAGGAAATCTGATGGGACTCGGGCAGCAACTTAAAACCTGACTTTAATTCTCTCGTGACAACCTGAGGCATTTCCTTGTTCAGCGGAGGGAGAGGAGGAGGAGGGAGCGAACACTTGACTTTTGGGAAAAAAACAAAAGAAAACTCCAGATAAGGGATTAAGAAGGGGAAATTAATAAATTTGTGTCACATATAAAACAGTCCTGCATCGCTTTGAATGAGAACATGCGGCTGCGAGCTGGCTGCGCGCTGGGACAGGTGGGGGCATTTCCTTATCAGCGGAGGGAGAGGAGGAGGAGGAGGAGGGAGCGAACACTTGACTTTTGGCCAAAAAAACAAAAGAAAACTCCAGATAAGGGATTAAGAAGGGGAGATTAATACATTTGTGTCATTTATACAACAGTCCTGCATCGCTTTGCATCGCTTTGAATGAGAACATGCGGCTGCTCGCTGGCTGCGCTGGGACAGGTGGGGGCGTAGGTTAGGGGCCAAAAACTCCGCCCCTTCTGTTCTCTGATTGGTCCGGTCAAAAATCTACCGGAGAAATCGTTGTCTATGAGAGAAGTCCCAGACTGTGCAGTGAAGGGAAATGAGAATTGAGCGGAGCTGTGCAGGAAGGCGAGGGCCAGGCTAGTATTTTATAGTAATTTTACTGTTTTTCTGCCATTTTTTTATTCAGTTTTATTTTTTCTTTGCTTATTTCTGCTTTTTGTGGGGTTTTGTTCTAATTGTTTCAACTTTTTATGCTGTTTTCAGTTTTTTTCTGCTAATTTCAGCTTTTCTTCCCAATTTATTTTCCTGCTAACTTCTGCCTTTTCAACCTATTTTCAGCTAATTTCAGATTTTTTTCTGCTTCTTTCAGTTTTTTTTTGTTGTTGCTAAGTTTAGTTAGTTTTTATTTTGTAGCAGGTCACTTTCGTAAATGAGCCCTCGAGGCTCAATAAGATTTACCTGACTAAATAAAGATTGAATGAATGAAAAGTTTGGATTTTTTTAACCTCATCAGCCTCTTTCTGCTTATTTCAGCTTATTCTGTTAATTTCTGCTCTATTCAGCTTATATCTTCACATTTCTGCAGGTTTTTTTTCAGCTTTTATTTCCCCCTTTAAGCAAATGTCAGCTGGTTGCTAATGCTAAACTTGCATTAATGGTTTAGAAGTGAAATATTTTCAGCAGGTTTCAGCAAAAATCCTTCAGCAACAAGTGTTCGCACCACGTTTTCACAGGGAGCGACGTTTCTCCAATGTTCTAATCAAGTGTCGTCTCCTCGGCTTTTGTTTTGCTGGTTGCTCATGAACGCTGCGTCTGTTTGCCTTCAGGCTGTTCGAGACGCTCCAGTCCCTCTTCTGGTCCATCTTCGGGCTGCTGAACCTCTACGTGACCAACGTGAAGGCTCGGCACGAGTTCACAGAGTTCGTCGGGGCGACGATGTTCGGGACGTACAACGTGATCTCTCTTGTGGTCCTGCTCAACATGCTGATCGCCATGATGAACAACTCGTACCAGCTCATTGCCGTGAGTCACCACCAGATCCCAGTCTGAAACTGAGTGGATCTCAGCGCGTTTGGCTGTTTTAGGTGGATCGTGCTGGTTAGGGTCTCCAACGTGGACCTCGTGTTTGATGCTCCTCTGGTTTGGCCTGTCGGCTCCAGTCAGCAGCTGGGGTTGAACGGGTTTGGACCTTCGATCAGTTGAAAACTTACAAAGTGTTTAAATAGTTTGAACTGAGAAGTTTGTATTTGCTTGGAGCCACGTGATTCGTGCACACTTGAAGCTACAAGCCAATCGCCTTTCAGGAAGGGCTCATGATTGTAGCGTGCACAAATCAATCAACTAACACGTGCTTTATGAGCCAAGTTCGCTCAATCAGACAACAGAAGAACCAGAAAAAGTGGCTTTACGATTGAGTTATGAAAATGTAACATTTCTAACTGTCTGTAGCCATGACACTCCTCCACATGTCCCTTTCATAACATAATATGTAAAGATACTATGTGATCCCACATCAAAAGTTATCATTTTAGACTCTAACACAAAACTACAGTATTATTATCCACTCTGGTCAGTTTTGACCAAGAACTCACACAAAAAATAAAAAACGTCTTCTTGGCCTTATTTAAAACGTTAAATGATTTACAAACACTTCCTTTATAAAAGCTGATCTGTGGAAAACATGAAGTATATTTTTTTAGCAGAATTATATATTATCTTACTGAAATGTAGGGTTATATGTATTTATGTTTTTGCAGTATCTTATTCATGTATTAAAACAAGGCAGATCTGATTTCCAGTTTTCTATCCGGTAGAAAATGTAGTTTTAGTTACGCCTACAAATCCCAAGGTGCCACATTCATACGCCATTTTGAAACAGAAGATGGCGAGGTTTCATTGGTTGAGAGCTGGTCACATAAAGTAGAACAGGGCTTCCCATTGGTCGATGGAGGTGACTTCTGGGAGGTGTGGCCAAGCTCTGAAGAAAATATGTGTTTGACTGATACTCGCTAGTGGTGTTTGATTCCATGATTTCCTTTCTGATTCTGTTGCTGAGTAAAATTCGGGCTAGTATTGACAATACCGATCTGATACGATACTTTGTGCAAATACACCTAATGTGTTTGGTAAATCTTTTTGAAATGCAGTTTATTTCAAATCAAAGCTTCATAAAGAATACAAGACCTCAAAGTAATTCATTTATTATAAACTCTGGAGTATACAGTATTGAGGTAGTGGCCTCATTTACTATATATATATATAATATATATCTGAGCTTATACAGACTGAAAGACAGACTGAGCTGCGTGCCAATTTGCTTACCTAGCCGGAATAAAAAGTTGTTCCCACCAACGACGTATTATTTAGACAAGATCTCAATAGTTTAGTTACTTTCCGCTATGTTCCTGTTCAAAATATACATTACATGAAATGACTGAAGTATCAAAAGTATTGATAAACTGATTTGAGAATCGATTCTAGAGAATAAAGTTCTGGTATCGAGAGTACTGATATTTTGGTATCGATCTGCCCATCACCAATGGTCATTACTGAAAACCACATGACGGAGACGATGGTGGTTGGTTTTGTACCTTACATGCGTGTAAAATAAACCTTCTGAAAATGGATGATGGTCGCTCCTCCCGAGCTGCTTCAGACAAATGAACAATCTTTCAAACAGCACATCGATTTTGTTGTCGTAACAGAATTTTTATATCATCGTATTTTTATTTAAGCAAAACCAGCTTGTGTACTATTGAGGCTTATATGGGATAAAAGCAAAGATCTAAAATT
>JBBPBX010052286.1:11137-24265 GCA_038048925.1 Garcialebias charrua
AGTTTACGGTGAGCGGGACGACTGAGAGGCACACACGGTTCTGACGCCGCTCCGAGGTTTATCTGAACGTGTTTTATTTCGAATGTCCTGTTTCGGTTGATGTCTTTATTTGATGTGGAGCATCAGAAGCTGGGCTGTTGCACTCGAGCACAGCTGACAGGCAGACAGAAATGCATCTACGGCGCCTCCTTTTCAACTCGTTTGAGATTTGGGGCTGTAGCTGAGGTATTATTTGAGCTGTTGAGATGTTAATCAGCTGCTCCCGGTTATAAAAACCACCTTGTTGCTGTGGTTACGCTTCATAACAAATGACCAAAATTTTAAAAAGTTTCAGTAAAAATCCTTCCAGCTGCACAGCATCAGATACCAGAGGAAACATTCAACCAAAAAATCTTCCAGCTGCACAGCATCAGATACCAGAGGAAACATTCAACCAAAAAGAAATGATTTACATCCAGAAAAACAGGAATTAAAGTTTCCAAAAGCAAAAAATCAGAATGAAATTAACAGAACTACTCCAACATGCAGCCACCCCGAGTGGCGCAATTCTAAAAATATTTATTTTGGTCATTTGGAAACGATTACAATTGACAATGTTGACCATGTTTGTTTTTTTTACTTAATATTGTGAATGCAGATTGATTCATAATACCATTTCATGTTCCTCTAATTTTCTTTTTGGTTGTTTAAGCCTAGATTTTGCAGCTTTTAGTTCATTTTAGCTACTTTGCGCCAGTTTGTTAATGTTTACGTCAACAATGGAGTGATTTTGCAGCAGCAGTGATGAACACAGCACACGGAGGCAGGTGGAGTACGTTTAAATTAGCATTTCTTTCTTTTTTTCTCTGATGATAAATACTTTGTATACATTTTTACGATGTGAGCCTTTTAATCCTAAAAGAAGAGAAGAATCGTGACATTTAACATTCAATGTCTGACAAAAATCCGATCATAAATATAGAAATGAAACGTATCATTTGAAAAGATTTGAACTGTCCCTTTGAATGTGAAAGGATAATTTTTTTAAATGATGGGTGTTGTGGAGTAGTCTTAGGCAGTCAGTTTCCTACCTGCTGCAGATAAAAGTACCAACAAACAAAGGAAAAAAGCAGGGATGTCAAACTCAGCGCAACAGTCGAAACTAAGAAGTTGAACCGAACTGTTAGAACCATTAGAAGAAAAGATTCAAACCAACTTTGG
Source organism: Garcialebias charrua (assembly GCA_038048925.1). Lineage (NCBI taxonomy): Eukaryota > Metazoa > Chordata > Actinopteri > Cyprinodontiformes > Rivulidae > Garcialebias > Garcialebias charrua. The sequence continues at coordinate 12,338 of JBBPBX010052286.1, forward strand.
CTTTCAGATGTGCTATATAAAAATATTTATATAAATCTATAAAGTAATGTTTCACCAGACATTCTGTGTTTAATTCAGAACCAAAATGACTAAAAAGATCAATAATAGACGTCATTAGTTTTCATTTCTCATGTCTTGCTCTTTATGAACAATTTTTATTTTATTATTTTTTAAGTGTACCAGTCATCTGCAAAAAGCAGTGACAGAATGTGGAGGCCACTGAATGGGACCTCCTCTGCTGCATCGAGAAATTCTGTCCATAAAAGAACAGAATTGGTGACGATGGGCCGGCCTGGTGGAAACTGACCCCCAAACTGAAGGGGTCCGACAACACGCCCCTGGATCCTCATGGTGCACTCAACTCGTCCTCCAAATTCAAGATCACCCCGACTGACGCCCGCCACAGTTAAGACTCTGACTGCTCTCGACTAGTCCGCAGATATTCCCGTTAAGGAAAGTTAGCTCTCGCTGCAGCTAACGGAAAAAATTTCCCGCCGCTCGTGGACGAACATCAGCCGAAGGCACAGGCGGAACAGAAAAACAGGTCCTGATAAATGCGTTTGCAGTCCAGTCATCTGGAGACGGAGCGATCAGTGCACGGTGATGAAGCTTTTTCACACCATCATACACATACACACACACATGCGCGTGTGTGCACGGTGCAGCTGGCGTGTTCACCTCAGCTGAAATCAGCTGAGTTATGTAAGCCATCCAGCCCACATGGGTTCAGCAGCTCTGCAGAGATGTGATGGCAGCAGACTGTGTTTGTGTTGACGATCAGAGACGAGCTGAGAGATTCTGAAAGTAAGGATTGCTCTGTAGCTGTGGGGGATCACAGCACAGGATGATGTGGATGGAAACAGGTTTGAATGACAGGAGACAAGCTGAAACACTGGATACTTAACAACAAGATGTTTGTCACTTGGACAGAGAATTAATAATAAAACCCATTTTATTTAGTTGTGAGAACTCACATTAAGTCACAAAGAAATCATGAAGGGTAAGGACAGCCTAAAGCAAACTGAAGGCCTGAAGGCCAGATATGGCCCCAGTTATAACTTTATCCGGTCCGAGAGAATGTTTGAAATGTTCGAAGAGGGACTTCCGAGCTGTGAAGGTCCGAGTCTCTGTCAGATCTTATGTTGCTTCAGACACTGTGGAAACCTGGACCAGACTTCTCCCGACAGTTATCAAACTTCAGGGCTGGAAAATACATTTGAATTCTTCAAGTTTGGTTTGGAAAAAACAATAAAAACATCTAAATGTATGCAACATCCTCAGATCCAACACCTGGTCTCCTCAGATCCAACACCTGGTCTCCTCAGATCCAACACCTGGTCTCCTCAGGTCCAACACCTGGTCTCCTCAGGTCCAACACCTGGTCTCCTCAGGTCCAACACCTGGTCTCCTCAGGTCCAACACCTGGTCTCCTCAGGTCCAACACCTGGTCTCCTCAGGTCCAACACCTGGTCTCCTCAGGTCCAACACCTGGTCTCCTCAGGTCCAACACCTGGTCTCCTCAGGTCCAACACCTGGTCTCCTCAGGTCCAACACCTGGTCTCCTCAGGTCCAACACCTGGTCTCCTCAGGTCCAACACCTGGTCTCCTCAGGTCCAACACCTGGTCTCCTCAGGTCCAACACCTGGTCTCCTCAGGTCCAACACCTGGTCTCCTCAGATCCAACACCTGGTCTCCTCAGGTCCAACACCTGGTCTCCTCAGGTCCAACACCTGGTCTCCTCAGGTCCAACACCTGGTCTCCTCAGGTCCAACACCTGGTCTCCTCAGATCCAACACCTGGTCTCCTCAGGTCCAACACCTGGTCTCCTCAGGTCCAACACCTGGTCTCCTCAGGTCCAACACCTGGTCTCCTCAGGTCCAACACCTGGTCTCCTCAGGTCCAACACCTGGTCTCCTCAGGTCCAACACCTGGTCTCCTCAGGTCCAACACCTGGTCTCCTCAGGTCCAACACCTGGTCTCCTCAGGTCCAACACCTGGTCTCCTCAGGTCCAACACCTGGTCTCTCAGGTCCAACACCTGGTCTCCTCAGGTCCAACACCTGGTCTCCTCAGGTCCAACACCTGGTCTCCTCAGGTCCAACACCTGGTCTCCTCAGGTCCAACACCTGGTCTCCTCAGGTCCAACACCTGGTCTCCTCAGGTCCAACACCTGGTCTCCTCAGGTCCAACACCTGGTCTCCTCAGGTCCAACACCTGGTCTCCTCAGGTCCAACACCTGGTCTCCTCAGGTCCAACACCTGGTCTCCTCAGGTCCAACACCTGGTCTCCTCAGGTCCAACACCTGGTCTCCTCAGGTCCAACACCTGGTCTCCTCAGGTCCAACACCTGGTCTCCTCAGGTCCAACACCTGGTCTCCTCAGGTCCAACACCTGGTCTCCTCAGGTCCAACACCTGGTCTCCTCAGGTCCAACACCTGGTCTCCTCAGGTCCAACACCTGGTCTCCTCAGATCCAACACCTGGTCTCCTCAGGTCCAACACCTGGTCTCCTCAGGTCCAACACCTGGTCTCCTCAGGTCCAACACCTGGTCTCCTCAGGTCCAACACCTGGTCTCCTCAGGTCCAACACCTGGTCTCCTCAGGTCCAACACCTGGTCTCCTCAGGTCCAACACCTGGTCTCCTCAGGTCCAACACCTGGTCTCCTCAGGTCCAACACCTGGTCTCCTCAGGTCCAACACCTGGTCTCCTCAGGTCCAACACCTGGTCTCCTCAGGTCCAACACCTGGTCTCCTCAGGTCCAACACCTGGTCTCCTCAGGTCCAACACCTGGTCTCCTCAGGTCCAACACCTGGTCTCCTCAGGTCCAACACCTGGTCTCCTCAGGTCCAACACCTGGTCTCCTCAGGTCCAACACCTGGTCTCCTCAGGTCCAACACCTGGTCTCCTCAGGTCCAACACCTGGTCTCCTCAGGTCCAACACCTGGTCTCCTCAGGTCCAACACCTGGTCTCCTCAGGTCCAACACCTGGTCTCCTCAGGTCCAACACCTGGTCTCCTCAGGTCCAACACCTGGTCTCCTCAGGTCCAACACCTGGTCTCCTCAGGTCCAACACCTGGTCTCCTCAGATCCAACACCTGGTCTCCTCAGGTCCAACACCTGGTCTCCTCAGATCCAACACCTGGTCTCCTCAGGTCCAACACCTGGTCTCCTCAGATCCAACACCTGGTCTCCTCAGGTCCAACACCTGGTCTCCTCAGGTCCAACACCTGGTCTCCTCAGGTCCAACACCTGGTCTCCTCAGGTCCAACACCTGGTCTCCTCAGATCCAACACCTGGTCTCCTCAGGTCCAACACCTGGTCTCCTCAGATCCAACACCTGGTCTCCTCAGATCCAACACCTGGTCTCCTCAGGTCCAACACCTGGTCTCCTCAGATCCAACACCTGGTCTCCTCAGATCCAACACCTGGTCTCCTCAGGTCCAACACCTGGTCTCCTCAGATCCAACACCTGGTCTCCTCAGGTCCAACACCTGGTCTCCTCAGATCCAACACCTGGTCTCCTCAGATCCAACACCTGGTCTCCTCAGGTCCAACACCTGGTCTCCTCAGATCCAACACCTGGTCTCCTCAGGTCCAACACCTGGTCTCCTCAGATCCAACACCTGGTCTCCTCAGATCCAACACCTGGTCTCCTCAGGTCCAACACCTGGTCTCCTCAGATCCAACACCTGGTCTCCTCAGGTCCAACACCTGGTCTCCTCAGATCCAACACCTGGTCTTCTCAGGTCCAACACCTGGTCTCCTCAGGTCCAACACCTGGTCTCCTCAGGTCCAACACCTGGTCTCCTCAGGTCCAACACCTGGTCTCCTCAGGTCCAACACCTGGTCTCCTCAGGTCCAACACCTGGTCTCCTCAGGTCCAACACCTGGTCTTCTCAGGTCCAACACCTGGTCTCCTCAGGTCCAACACCTGGTCTCTCAGGTCCAACACCTGGTCTTCTCAGGTCCAACACCTGGTCTCCTCAGGTCCAACACCTGGTCTCCTCAGGTCCAACACCTGGTCTCCTCAGGTCCAACACCTGGTCTCCTCAGGTCCAACACCTGGTCTTCTCAGGTCCAACACCTGGTCTCCTCAGGTCCAACACCTGGTCTTCTCAGGTCCAACACCTGGTCTCCTCAGGTCCAACACCTGGTCTCCTCAGGTCCAACACCTGGTCTCCTCAGGTCCAACACCTGGTCTCCTCAGGTCCAACACCTGGTCTCCTCAGATCCAACACCTGGTCTCCTCAGATCCAACACCTGGTCTCCTCAGGTCCAACACCTGGTCTCCTCAGATCCAACACCTGGTCTCCTCAGATCCAACACCTGGTCTCCTCAGATCCAACACCTGGTCTCCTCAGATCCAACACCTGGTCTCCTCAGATCCAACACCTGGTCTCCTCAGGTCCAACACCTGGTCTCCTCAGATCCAACACCTGGTCTCCTCAGATCCAACACCTGGTCTCCTCAGGTCCAACACCTGGTCTCCTCAGATCCAACACCTGGTCTCCTCAGGTCCAACACCTGGTCTCCTCAGATCCAACACCTGGTCTCCTCAGGTCCAACACCTGGTCTCCTCAGATCCAACACCTGGTCTCCTCAGGTCCAACACCTGGTCTCCTCAGGTCCAACACCTGGTCTCCTCAGGTCCAACACCTGGTCTCCTCAGGTCCAACACCTGGTCTCCTCAGGTCCAACACCTGGTCTCCTCAGGTCCAACACCTGGTCTCCTCAGATCCAACACCTGGTCTCCTCAGGTCCAACACCTGGTCTCCTCAGGTCCAACACCTGGTCTCCTCAGGTCCAACACCTGCTCTCCTCAGATCCAACACCTGGTCTCCTCAGGTCCAACACCTGGTCTCCTCAGATCCAACACCTGGTCTCCTCAGATCCAACACCTGGTCTCCTCAGGTCCAACACCTGGTCTCCTCAGGTCCAACACCTGGTCTCCTCAGGTCCAACACCTGGTCTCCTCAGATCCAACACCTGGTCTCCTCAGGTCCAACACCTGGTCTCCTCAGATCCAACACCTGGTCTCCTCAGGTCCAACACCTGGTCTCCTCAGGTCCAACACCTGGTCTCCTCAGGTCCAACACCTGGTCTCCTCAGGTCCAACACCTGGTCTCCTCAGGTCCAACACCTGGTCTCCTCAGGTCCAACACCTGGTCTCCTCAGGTCCAACACCTGGTCTCCTCAGGTCCAACACCTGGTCTCCTCAGGTCCAACACCTGGTCTCCTCAGGTCCAACACCTGGTCTCCTCAGGTCCAACACCTGGTCTCCTCAGGTCCAACACCTGGTCTCCTCAGATCCAACACCTGGTCTCCTCAGGTCCAACACCTGGTCTCCTCAGATCCAACACCTGGTCTCCTCAGGTCCAACACCTGGTCTCCTCAGATCCAACACCTGGTCTCCTCAGGTCCAACACCTGGTCTCCTCAGGTCCAACACCTGGTCTCCTCAGATCCAACACCTGGTCTCCTCAGGTCCAACACCTGGTCTCCTCAGGTCCAACACCTGGTCTCCTCAGGTCCAACACCTGGTCTCCTCAGATCCAACACCTGGTCTCCTCAGGTCCAACACCTGGTCTCCTCAGATCCAACACCTGGTCTCCTCAGATCCAACACCTGGTCTCCTCAGGTCCAACACCTGGTCTCCTCAGGTCCAACACCTGGTCTCCTCAGGTCCAACACCTGGTCTCCTCAGATCCAACACCTGGTCTCCTCAGGTCCAACACCTGGTCTCCTCAGATCCAACACCTGGTCTCCTCAGGTCCAACACCTGGTCTCCTCAGATCCAACACCTGGTCTCCTCAGATCCAACACCTGGTCTCCTCAGGTCCAACACCTGGTCTCCTCAGGTCCAACACCTGGTCTCCTCAGGTCCAACACCTGGTCTCCTCAGATCCAACACCTGGTCTCCTCAGGTCCAACACCTGGTCTCCTCAGGTCCAACACCTGGTCTCCTCAGATCCAACACCTGGTCTCCTCAGGTCCAACACCTGGTCTCCTCAGGTCCAACACCTGGTCTCCTCAGGTCCAACACCTGGTCTCCTCAGATCCAACACCTGGTCTCCTCAGGTCCAACACCTGGTCTCCTCAGGTCCAACACCTGGTCTCCTCAGGTCCAACACCTGGTCTCCTCAGGTCCAACACCTGGTCTCCTCAGGTCCAACACCTGGTCTCCTCAGATCCAACACCTGGTCTCCTCAGGTCCAACACCTGGTCTCCTCAGGTCCAACACCTGGTCTCCTCAGGTCCAACACCTGGTCTCCTCAGGTCCAACACCTGGTCTCCTCAGGTCCAACACCTGGTCTCCTCAGGTCCAACACCTGGTCTCCTCAGGTCCAACACCTGGTCTCCTCAGGTCCAACACCTGGTCTCCTCAGGTCCAACACCTGGTCTCCTCAGGTCCAACACCTGGTCTCCTCAGATCCAACACCTGGTCTCCTCAGGTCCAACACCTGGTCTCCTCAGGTCCAACACCTGGTCTCCTCAGATCCAACACCTGGTCTCCTCAGGTCCAACACCTGGTCTCCTCAGGTCCAACACCTGGTCTCCTCAGGTCCAACACCTGGTCTCCTCAGATCCAACACCTGGTCTCCTCAGATCCAACACCTGGTCTCCTCAGATCCAACACCTGGTCTCCTCAGATCCAACACCTGGTCTCCTCAGGTCCAACACCTGGTCTCCTCAGATCCAACACCTGGTCTCCTCAGATCCAACACCTGGTCTCCTCAGATCCAACACCTGGTCTCCTCAGGTCCAACACCTGGTCTCCTCAGATCCAACACCTGGTCTCCTCAGATCCAACACCTGGTCTCCTCAGATCCAACACCTGGTCTCCTCAGATCCAACACCTGGTCTCCTCAGGTCCAACACCTGGTCTCCTCAGATCCAACACCTGGTCTCCTCAGGTCCAACACCTGGTCTCCTCAGGTCCAACACCTGGTCTCCTCAGTCCAACACCTGGTCTCCTCAGATCCAACACCTGGTCTCCTCAGGTCCAACACCTGGTCTCCTCAGATCCAACACCTGGTCTCCTCAGATCCAACACCTGGTCTCCTCAGGTCCAACACCTGGTCTCCTCAGATCCAACACCTGGTCTCCTCAGGTCCAACACCTGGTCTCCTCAGATCCAACACCTGGTCTCCTCAGGTCCAACACCTGGTCTCCTCAGGTCCAACACCTGGTCTCCTCAGGTCCAACACCTGGTCTCCTCAGGTCCAACACCTGGTCTCCTCAGGTCCAACACCTGGTCTCCTCAGGTCCAACACCTGGTCTCCTCAGGTCCAACACCTGGTCTCCTCAGATCCAACACCTGGTCTCCTCAGATCCAACACCTGGTCTCCTCAGATCCAACACCTGGTCTCCTCAGATAGCCTCTTACTAAGAGTGAAGGCTGATGTGCAAACTCAGCGCCCAGTATCAAAGTGCATGCTCAATAATCCAGGTCAAATATCCAACAAAGTTAAGTCAGGTCCTCTGGACGTTTTTTTATTTTTGTGTGTTGAGATGTTTCGTCCTTCATCCAAAAGACTTCATCAGTCCGAGGAGCTACAACAAACTCAGTCTTATAAATAGCACCTGGTGCACATAGTGGACTAACCAGTTTGATGGTGATAAGATGATTTATGGAGTCCGCACTCACCCCCCATCAAGTCCTCTGAGACAGTCATGGCCAAAGTGGTTCAAAACATCAAAGAAACTGTCCAGAGGACCTGACTTAACTTTGTTGGATATTTTTATCTGGATTATTGAGGATGAACTTTGATGTTTTGAAACATATCAGTCTTATAAATAGCACTGCTATTTATAAGACTGAGTGTGTTGCGGCTCCTCAGACTGATTACGTCCTTTGGACGACGGGCAAAACGCCTCAACAGAAACAAGAAACCATCCAGAGGACCTGACTTAACTTTCTTGGATAGCACCCAGTTTACTTTATGAGAATATTTTCCTTTTTATCATTTTTTAAAATGCTGCTCAGGTTCTAGCCTGTTGAACCATGTTTGTCAAACTGAGCTGCAGCATCAGAGATGGTGCCAAAGATAAAACGGAGTGAATTATCCAGCGTTGGTGCTTCACCTCCCTACGTATGCTGGTGAAGATTCTCAGTCATCCAGGACATGATCAGAACAAGCGTTCAATACAAAAACAACTGGACTTTATTTGTTACAGAAAACGTTTCACCCTCTATATCCAAAGGGCTTTCTCAATTCAAAGAGCAGGCTGTGTGACAGTGAAGTTATAAGAGGCTGAGATGACACGCACCAACCTATATAAATTGAAAGATGAGATAACGCACACACATACCTGAGATAACACACACATCCTATGTAAATTGACGAATCACAACATCACACCTTAAGAGTAGGGGTTTCTTAAAGATCCACTGACGTGATTTTTCTACTATTCATCAAATTGCTCAATATATATATATATATTATCATTTAAATATGTTAGTTTTTGCAAACAAAATGATAAATCACTTTAATTTTGCTTTAAAAGTGATTTTGAACTTCAAGCCGTGTTTAATCATGGGAAATCCGTTTACACCTGAACGCACCATCTGTGACGTAATGTCCAGAGTGAGAGGCAGAGGGCTCCAGTCTCTTCAATAGCGGACATTTTAAAACTTGACTAATTTATCAATCTAGGTGAAGATTTGAGCTATTTGTCTTCATTTTGGGAAGCAGAAAATAGTTTGGGTGATGGAACAAGAAACAACAGGATCTAATTTAGGTCTGATGCTGTATCAGACTGACCTTCATGTGGAGCTGCGCACACCGTGACAAGCTCAGAGCTCTGCCTCAACTCTGGACATTACATCACAGATGGTGCGTTCGGGTGTAAACGGATTTCCCACGATTAAACACAGCTTGAAGTTCAAAATCACTTTTAAAGCAAAATTAAAGTGATTTATCATTTTGTTTGCAAAAACTAACATTTAAATGATAAAATATATATATTTTGAGCAATTTGATGAATAGTAGAAAAATCACGTCAGTGGATCTTTAAGGTCTTTGTTAGTCTAATTCACAGAAGCGGCTCCTCTGTTCTCATCAGGTGTGAACCGTCTGGGAATCAGACCTAAGGCTGCATTATAAGTTTTTGAATAGATGACGAAACGTTTTCTGTTACAAATAAAGTCCAGTTGTTTTTGTATTGAACGCTTTTTCTGATTTCACCTCCCTACATTAATCCTGAACACTCTCAGATCTCCTGATTCAATGGGATCCCTCGTTTAAAGAGGTCAATCTGGTGATTTGTAGCAGATAAAATTCATGTTCTTGGTTGTTTCTGGGACTTTTCAGATGAGAGCATCTGCTGTGGGCCTGGACTGTAAATGTGGAGTGGAACTCTTCTCTCTTGGATCATATTTATACGTTTTGGCTGTGAGAAATGATTAAGTGGAGTTCATTACAGCGTCTCTTCAGTACGGTCAATCCAGGAGTGTCGTTCTTTCAGCCAAAAGCCATCCGTTACCCGTCTGCTGTGCTCCAGGTCGGTGCCGTTACAAAGAGCAGTGGGCGTAGTACTTTTTTTTTAGGCGCCGTATGTGAAATATCAGCCTGCCTGAGAAGAGTAATGAGGCGACGGAGCGAGGGATGAAGGGAGAGTAATAACCGAGGGGGACTGGCACCACCAGAAACAGGAAGTGATGTGGAGAGAAGCGTGCTTTTAACCTCAGCTCTGGTGTTTTTTATTTCAGGAGCGTCACGCCGACAGCCTGATCCAGAACCAGCATTACCAGGTCAGTACTTCTCGTTGTTTGACCCATTGAGTTCAAGCCGTTGGCGTCGAGCCGCTTCGTCGCACCGCCGCTCGTCTTCTCTGACGTCTCTACATCGCGCTGAGAGGCGTGGCTGTCAGGAAGTGACATCATCATCTGTTTGTGTGGATCACACTCCATGAGACAGTGTATCAAACATAAAGAGGAGCTTGAGGGCTTTGGGTCAGTTTGTACCTCGGCCGATTCGTACCTTGATCTATATGCAGGTGTGTTGGGTACAAAAACCCTGGTCTCTTCTTAACTGCCTGGACCCTCTATGTATCCACTTTTGTTTATTTTGAATCTATTTTTTCTATCTAATTTTGGTCTGGTAAGGACTAGAAAGCTGTATGACTGTAAAACTCTTTGAGTGTTTTCTGAATTTCAACATGGAAGAAGATAGAATATTTTGATTTGAGCCCGTGTTTGAGTGAACAGGTACAAACTGTTTTGTACCACGTTGGTACGAAACATTGACCGCTGTTGATAAAGTAAAATCATGAGGTACAAACTGATGTTACCTGATGGGACTTTTGTAAAATCAGATTTACACAAGCACACACTGTCTGTCTGTCTGTCTGTCTGTCTGTCTGTCTGTCTGTCTGTCTGTCTGTCTGTCTGTCTGTCTGTCTGTCTGTCTGTCTGTCTGTCTGTCTGTCTGTCTGTCTGTCTGGATGGATGGATGGATGGATGGATGGATGGATGGATGGATAGCAGGAACATGCCGAGGGCGACTCGCTGCCCATTTATTCAAAATTGAACCAGATAACCACCTAGAAACAATTAGTTGCTGCTCGACTTTATAGTAAAGGTGTGTCTCAGTTGAACTTTTATTTAATAAATGCATGTCAATGCCATTCTACTCGAGTGACCTCTAGTGGCTGAAAATGGTAGTGTTCAATATTTTCAATGTCAGAATGATTGAAAACGGTCATATCTCGGTCAAAAATTGGGTTATAAATATGGGGGTGGGGGTTGTCAATAAATAAGTGACTTCAGCATATAAATTGCAGAGTATGCAAATTATGCAAAAAGGTGCAACATATAGGCCAGAAAATATGGTGTATGTGTGTGTGTATATATATATATATATACACTATATATATATATATATATATATATATATATATATATATATATATATATATATATATATATATATACAGGGAACCCCCGACCTACGAACGAGTTTGGGACCTAAGAACCGTTCGCAGCTCGATTCTGCCGTAGGTGGGGGGTGAAAATTGCGTCCCGTTCGTAGGTCGCTATTCTGTTCGTAGGTCGCGGAAATACCGCTAACGGACCGCCGCGCCCACATTTAACAGCATGACACTGACATACTGGGCTATATACATGCACAGAACTTTATTTACAAACACTTATCTAAACCATTACACCACACATGCATCCATAAACACACACAGTAACTGTACATCAGTAACTTAACATCAGAACTGCAGGAAATCAGCAGGAAATCTCATCAGCAAAATGATGTCAACAATCACACATGAACACTTCTCAAAGTGCAGCTTTTCACAGCAAAACAGCAGCAAATCAGAGAGTCACATCAACAAAATGATGTCAGCAATCACACATGAACACGTTGCGTTGATGAGTGTCCATGTGCATGAGAAAGAAGTCCATGAACTCAGAAAAAGCGAGAAGCAGCAGAAAAATGAATCAAAAATGTCTTACTTTGACTGAAGTGTAGGTAGACAGATGTTTTTCTCATGATCAAACCTGCATCTGATGGAACTGCTGAGCCATTGCTCAACAATGAATGTTGGGAGCATTTACTTTTCCACTGTCATGCGCAGTGTCACGCCCATGCCCAACAAGCAACAGCCAAAGGCAATCCCCTCCCCCACCTCGCCGATTGCCGTTTTGTGACGCAGTTTCGCCGTAGCTCGATTATATACCTGTAATGGGGCTCGTTCGTAGGTCGTGTATCCAGTCTGCCGTAGGTCGATTATATATTTTAACTTGGTTCGTTCGTAGGTCACATATTTTCTGCCGTACGTCGATGACATTATTCTACTTTAGCTCGTTCGTAGGTCCGGGACGCCGTAGGTCGATGGAGTCGTAGGTCGGGGGTTCCCTGTATACTTTTATATTCATTTATATATATACCCATCTACATATCTACAGATATATATATA
>JBBPBX010052287.1:0-24265 GCA_038048925.1 Garcialebias charrua
TATCAGTTTGTGTATGGGTTTTTGTTAGACACCTCAAAGGATGATGTAAGTAATCATATTACAGGTTACTGTCGTTCTCAGCATGTTCACAACATAAATTATGTTACTTTTATTTTTTATAAAATATATTTATGTTGCTAAATTCACATTTTTCACCTTTCATTGAAAGATAGCTGATATTATATCTGTGTGTTTGTGTGTGTCTGGATTAATATTTATCTGCAGCATTAGCAAAATATCTTGTGTACCACTGTGTGGATTATAATAGCAATTTTATATTCATTACATCCACTTCTACAACATTTAAAGACAAGATGGCCACCACTGCCAACTAACTTAAAAAAACACAGATATGCTACAATAAAGCCTTCAGGGCCTTCCCCAAGCTCTGAGCCTTGCACGTTGACCCCACCCATTCTACATAGGCATTGTGATTGGTTAATTTTACTGCCAGTTATTAAATAAGCACATTCCAGAGATGCAGAACAGAATTTTGGTGACAGTAAAACAAATAAACAAATTCTCAGAATTCTGACATTAAAATCAGAATTATGTGAAATTCAGAATTATGATAAATTCTTGATTCTGATTTATTCCTAGACTTCTGATTTTTTTTAAAAGTCAGAATCGTGATCTAATTCTAAGAATTCTGATTTATTTTTATTAATGTCAGCATTCTGAAAATAAAGGTAGACTTCTAAAGAAATGAATGCATTTTTACCACTGTGGTCGTAATCCCCAGTGACAAGTAATATGCGATTGAGATCAGCCCCAAATGCCATTATTAGGCAAGTGGAGAAGTGTGCAGATAAGAGTACCTGTATAGAGTTAGCTGGATGTGCTCAAGAAGATCTAACAAAGTTAAGTCAGGTCCTTTTGATGCCAAAAAAAAAGAAATATATTGTCTTTCATCCAGAGGAACTCAGGCTTATAAATAGCACCTATCATGGTGGATCAACCAGTTTACTGGTGACAGCCAAAACTGAAAGTTATGCACCATAACTCATGTTCCCTGAAGGAAGGGAACGAGGTGCAACATACTTGCTATGGGAATTGCACCCCCCTGCGATTACCTGAAGGAATATACTCACGCCTTAACGGCTAGGGGCATCACTGCCGCGCCAGAGGCCCTGCCCTCTGGGTACTTAAGCGGCTTGCGCCCCTCCATCTTTCTCCAAAGTTGCACTTCACCAAGCTTTCAGCATTGAAAAGGGCCAGCTATGTTGCACCTCGTTCCCTTCCTTCAGGGAACATGAGTTATGGTGCATAACTTTCAGTTCCTTTTCAGTTGGTCTCTCGGTGCAACATACTTGCTATGGGAACGTAATCCATTCACGCCCTTGAAATGCTCAGTAAAATGCATGCTAGAGTGAACGTCTGCCTTTGACCAACAGGCATCTCAAGGCTACTTTCTACTGTGTGTTAGAAAGGACAGCCTGAGTGACGTCACCTGCAGTAACATCCAAACTGTAATGCTTTGCAAAAGTATTTAATGAGCTCCAATTCGCAGTAGCACAGATGTCTGCGACTGGCACACCCTTAAATAATGACCAGGAAGTGGCCAAGCCCCTAGTGGAGTGAGCATGCACTCCAGAGGGTACCTGTTGACCTTTGCTACTGTAGGCCCTTTTAATGGCCTCAGTCACCCAATGTGAGAGGCGTTGTTTTGATAGGGCTCTCCCGGTAGCAGGTGCTGCAAAGCAGACGAACAGTTGGTTTGTTTTCCTCCATTCAGCTGTTCTCTGCATGTAGGTGTGCAAAGCCCTCACAGGGCAGAGAGCCTGTAGCCTTTCCTGTTCCTGAGTGAATACAGGGGCAGGTGGAAAGGAGGAGAGATCAAAATCTAGACTCTTATGTTTCAGAGTCAAGACATTGGGAGTGTATGTGGGATTAGGCCTTAGTGTGACCTTTGACCCATCAAGGGACGAATCTGGTACACATTGGATGTACAGACAATACATGGATGTCACCCACACGTTTTGCCGAGCAAAGTGCCAGGAGTAGAGCAGTTTTATAAGATAGTAAATCTATCTTAACCTTGCTCAGTGGCTCGAATGGAGGGCCACAAAGAGCCCCCAGGACCAGGCCAAGATCCCAACCAGGGGTCAGGGTCCTGCTAAGTGGTTTAGTCCGAAGGACACCCCTCATAAATCTTATTATGATTGGATGTGCTCCGGGTGTCTTGTATCCCTAGCCTTCGTGACAGGCTGAAATCGTTGATAGGAAAACTTTAATCGTTGAATAAGAACAACCTTTTTCCAGTAAATCCTGAAGGAAAGTCAGGAGTTGAGCCAAGTCGCATGCATAAGAAATAATATTTCTTTCTGAGCACCAGGCTTCAAAAATGCGTCACTTTTGTGCGTATAAAGATTGTGTTGAACCAGCACGGGCATTTTGTATGGTCAATACCACATTTTCTGGCAAGCCTGATGCCATCAACCTGTTCTTTTCAGCCAACAAGCTGAGGCTTTTGGCAGTTCCTGGCCTAAGTGGTTGTATTGCCCCTTCTGGTGACACAGAGGCTGTTAACCCCTGGGGGTCAACCAGATTGGGAAGGCCTCCCTACTGGTGTGCTCCCAAGTTACATTGCTCAGGGTTAATTGAGGGCCTATGTAACCTGTCAACTTTATTCGACAGGTTTGGAACGGAAAATATATTTTCCTCTTCCAAATTTGGAGTCCTGTTGTGAGGCTGCGAGTTATGTAAACGAGCAGATCTCCTAACTCCAATCCGTTCCCTGGGATGGTCCAGTTTACTGGTCCTTGGCTTTAATGGAGCGTTGGCACCAGGTAAACCGACCGAGGTCCGTGTGTCCCCCTCTGGGGGAATTATTTTTGAAAGCAGTTTTGGATCAGCACACAACGGGAGGATACATGCCTTTCTGAGTACTGCTCGGGCATTGCATGTCCCTCATAATGATAAAGGAGCAGCTGCCCCGTGAGAGCGTGGGGGTGTTCCTTTTGGTTTGGCAGACTTTAGATTATTTGATGATAAAGAGCTCAGTCCCTCTGGAAAACAGGAAGAGAAATCTGATTCGGCTCTGACATGTTTTCATCCACAACAGGCTGAACACAGTCATTGTTGTGGAGGTGTGAATGTGGTTGCCTGAGGGCATCTGATGTAGCCCTCCCGTTGTCAAACTCTGTCTGCTCGCCTCTCTGAGGTGCGGACATGTCACGTGATCGTCTGGTTAGTGTATTAGCTCTCCCATTGTTCACAATGGAACCAGGGCTTGAGCACGTGACCCTCCCCACCTGTCTTCCTGAAAGGTGTGTGTTTGTGTGTGTGTGTGTGGGAGGGGGGGTCCGCAGACAACTCTGTGTCTGCTCATTGCAGAGGCACTCTGTTAGGGTTTATCAATTATGCTAATACCCCGTGGGCCGTGAGAGAGAGGAGGGAAAAGGCCCTCTCTCTTTATTCATTCATTCATTCAATTCAACCTTTATTTATACAGGCTAGCCTCGTTGAGTCATGGGGACTCATTTACAAGAGGGACCTGTCTCACTCACACCAAACAACCATCCACTCTCACACTCACATCTAGGGTCAATTTAGAGTCACCATTCAGCCTAATGACGGCCTAATGACAGCCTAACGACTTTATGACGGCCTCCAGGTCAGAAAGACCTGATTTGTGTTGTTGTTGTTTTTTGGTCAATAAAACAGAGAGGAGCTGTTTCATGAACTTTATTCATGCTTATGTGCAATGACGTAAATGATTTTATGTCACTCACAGAAGAAAAAGCATGATTTGTGCATGCTGTAAATAAACCAGCTGATTGTACTATGTTACAAGCAAAGTCAGGACATCAAGGGATCATCCCCGTTACCACATGAGCGGGTGACTCTGTAATGTGAAAACGTGGACCTGGTTAATCAGGCACGTTTCTGTCTGTTGTCACGATTCGCCGAGGAGGCCCTGTGCTTGGTCGCCTGGCGGGGGACAAACCTGTTTTTGCTCCACGCGTGCTCGGTACGAGGTGGGCCCTGCAGGGGTCTTTGCCTGGGCTCCTCCTCGTATGCTGGCCGCTTCTGTGGTGGGGCACGGGTTGACGAGTGATGCCGAGACTGCGCAGGTCTGCTACCAACAGACTCCCTTGGGGGGGGCGAAGCTTCTCCGGGGAATGCCCACCCGGAGAGCTTCCGCCTGTCTGCGTCTTTGGTCCAGCTTGGTCTGAATTCACTCCAAAGACTTACCAAATAATCCTGCCGGCTCTATCGAGTGGTGAAGAAAAGGCACCTTCTGTCCCTCCGGGAGATCCGTCAGAGTCATCCAGAGGTGGCGGATTGCGATGACCACTTCCACCATCCCCCTGCCCTGTGTAACAGCGACTGTCCCCATCATACGGAGTACAAAGTCTGTTGCTCTGCAGGCTTCATCCAGCAAGTCGGCAACTGCCTGCTTGTCCGTTGTTTTTTGGAGTTGTTGCAGCTTTTCCGCTAGGTAAGCTTGCATTAATGCGGACGCGTTCATGGCGCGTGTCGCGAGTCCCTGAGCCCTGTAGCATTTCTCGAGAAGAGATGCTGAGGCTCGACAAGCCTTGCTGGGGAGAGTTGGTTTTGTTCCTGATGATTTAGGAGCCAGGTGAGACGCTAGTGTGTCCTCGATCTGAGGCACGTTAGCTATTCCCACTTCATCCATCCCATCCACGTCGAGGAACTGTGAGAGGAGGAGAAGCATAGGGGCTCGTGGCTGAGTCCAGGTGCACGTTAGTTCTGTCAGAAAGTCGGGAACACGGGCATCTTTTGCCTCGTGGCGGGCTGCTGCTTCGAGTAAAAATAGTTTCCTGCCAGCCTCGTGACCTGTTGGCAATTCTGTTCCCAATTTTGATTAACGAGATCTTGCTTAAGTTTATCTAAAGCTTGTTTAGATGTATTTATTATTCTATTCGTATTAGTAATTGATTTCATAGAATTATGATACTTATTATAGATGATAAAAACCGGTAAGTGATCACTCAGATCTGTCATCAAAATACCACTAGTTACATCTTCATTATTTGTGTTTGTAAATACATTGTCGATTACTGTAGCACTATGAATTGTGATTCTAGTTGGTCGTATTATCAGTGGGTAAAGGTTTAATGTATTCATGGAGTCTATAAATGTACTAACATTGTTGGAATCTTTTGTATTCCCTAAATCAATGTTAAAATCTCCACATAAAAATAATGTTTTATTACAATTTTTTTCAAGTAGTTCTATGATTCTATCTGTAAATAATTCAACATTAGAGCTAGGTGGTCGATATACACAACTAATTATGATGTTTTTATCGTTAGTGTTATTTATTTCTATTGGTATCATCTCAATTATATTATTATCAATAATTGACATTTCATCAATTAGTTTACAATTTACTGTATTATTCACAAATAGAGCCACACCACCACCTTTCCTATTATTTCTGTTCATATTATATAATTTATACCCCTCGATATAGGCATTGTCCATATTTTCTTCATTGAGCCATGTTTCAGTAAACGCTATTATTGTAAAAGTTCTGTTTAGTAATTTTAAGTAATCCGTTATCATAGAAATATTAGCATTCAAACTCCTACTATTGAAGTGTATTAATGATAACCCAGACTTGGTTGAACATAAATCATTAAACTCTTTAACAGTATAATATTCACAGTCCTTTGTGACCGGAAAGAAACTTGCATCAATCTCATCATCAAGACTATATATTTTTGATTCATGATTGCCAACCTCCATCATAGATAGAGATGTTCTTTCACCAAACTAATATGTATCGACATATTAGTAGTCGTTTAATCAATATCATTCCAATTCCTGCAGTGTTCTTATAATTTTAGCTTGTTCTCCTTCTTTTACATTTATCTACACATTTCCGTTCCTTGTCCATGTTGCTACAATTTTTTTATCTTTCTTTAACAACCTTGTTGCTCGAGCAATACTGCTATTCTTTTTTGTAAGATGTTCGTTTATATAGACTTTTGTCCCTTTTAAATTTCTTGCTTGCATAATCACACCATTCCTTGATTTCCTATTAACAAATCTGATAACAACTGCTGGTTTACGTTTGTCTGCTTTGTTAGGTAAAGTGTAACAAGTTGAAATGTCATCATAATCAATATTAATATCTTTGTCTTGCAAAAATTAGACTACTTGTTTTTCCAACGTCTGCAGTTCTTCATGTGATGTGTCTTCCGTAGGTACAGTGCCATCAGTAGCTCTAGCGTAGGACCTAGGCTTTATTTCCAAGCCTGAGATAACCAAGTTTTCTTGACGTGCTTGTCTTTCCAAGTCATCAACTTTATTTTCAAGATCAATAATTTTTTTGTCTTTTTCACATATTTGAATTTTTAGCTGTTTTACTTCTTCAAATAAATAAATTAATTGTTCTTGTTTAGAAGATAGCTTGGCAATTTCCATCCCCATAAAGTCCAAAGATTTTTTTATGTCCTCCATATTTTCCAAACTTTGTTCCTCCAAAGCTTCCTTCTTTCCTTTTCTTGATTTATTTGACATTGTTTAGTTACAACTGGCCAAGTAATGTCTATAGTCTGGTCCGTTGTCGCCCCCGCTCCTCGATGGTAGCTGACTGCTACTACACCCAAATCCAGCGACAAAAGAAAAACAAAGAAAAAAGAAGAACAGACTTCGCAGTCCCTGCTGACCGCTGAGTTCTCCCCCGAAGAATACCTGCTCCAACAGGTCACGCAGATCCGACAACAGCAGCTCGAAGCTAGGGTTGTACATCTCTGTGTGACAGACGATTCGATTCACATCTAGATACAAGGGTTACGATTCGATTAAAAAACGATTTATTTAAAAAATGGAACGATTCGATTCGATTCAATGCAGTGTAAAAGCGATTCTGTTCGATTCGTTTCGATGCAGTGTAAAAGCGATTCAGTTCGATTCGGTTCGATTCGATTAAACTTCAAATAATTCTACGTTTTAATATTTGTTGATGTACCGGTAGACAAATATTTCATTATGAAAGAAAAAGGACCATTTCTATCAATGTGACATTCTTAGAGCATTTTTAAATTTGTAAAAGTCCACATATATCATATCTAAAAGGGTGCTGTAAAGCACTGGTAAAAATAAAGTAAAAAGCCAAACAAAATAATCACATGTTAAATGTGTTTATTTTTAAACATGGACCTAAAGACCAGCTAAAAGAAAATTTCCTACAGAAAATACAGAAAAAATATAAAAGGCACAAATGGTTACAGCAGCATGTAATAAAATAAAAATCACTAGGAAAAAAAACCCAGGAATAAGCTATAAGCACAAAGCTCCTGAGTCCTGTGCAATAACCTGTCACACAACCTGTAGTTTGGTAGTTATGTGCAATATAGATCATGTGCATTTTAGCTTATATTTCATTACTACCTTGAAATAGTTATTCACACAAATTCATCCTGCTTCACCGTTAAAATTCTACCATGTTGTTTACTATTTTTCTCTTCAGAAACTTTGTAATATTATAATTACTGTTTCACTTTTTGGTAGTTTATTTTGTACCCTCATTGCATGCTTTAGTATTTCCTGTTTGCTTGTTGTTTGTTTTTTAGCAAGTCAAAATCATTTTTTTCTCATCCTGAGCATTTCATTGTACTAAGTTAACCCTGTGTTAACCTGCATATGACAAATAAACACTTGAACTTGAACTTAATAATACAAAACATAATGCAAGAAGAGTATACCTAACAACAGCAGCATGAACATGAGTTTGAGTGAGCAGGTGTGCACAGATTAATATAAAAACATGCTCTCTTTACCTCTTGACTTCTTCACTGGCATGGTCCCTCACAGATCTAGTTGCCATCCTCACTTCAAAGTCTCCCAACAGCTCGTCCAGCGCTGACATTTTCTTCTTTTTACAAGGTGGTTCATCATCTGAAATAGAAAACATGCACCACATATTACTGGCTATGTTTGCCATGAAGTTTTTTTTTACTGACTTTACCATTTTATGTAAAAATCTTCATCTGATGTTCAGAATTTATTTATGTAGGGACTCGTGTACATGTGTAAAAGATATATCATTATCATCATGATGATTATTTAACTCTTTCTGTGCATGCAGATTCTCTCATTATTGTGAATGTGTTTTATGCTGATACAATGACAGCAGCACAAGTTTAAGACAAAGTCAGCTCATTCTTGATCACAAGTTATAAAACACAAACCTGTATGCTCATCTTGGGTCTGGGGTGCATCATTGCAGACATCAAGATCTCCATTTGCAGGTTCAGTCTGCACTGGACCTCTCTGAACTGAATCCCCCGTTACCTAGAAATAAAACATGACATTACATTTAGTGTACAGTATGGTTAAATGCAGTGTAAACAATCAAAAAACAGTAGGCAGAATAAATCTAGTGACAGCAACAAAACACAGCAGACTGTAAGATGTATTTTGACAGTGTGCTGGGGGATTTACCTTGTGATGCAGGGATGTTGCTTTAGCTGATGCAGGGATTTTGCTTTAACTGATGCAGGGATGTTGCTTTAGCTGATGCAGGGATTTTGCTTTAGCTGTTATAGGCTTGTGAATGTCCTCTCTGCATCATGGCTACTGTTGTAGCTTTATGCTTCTTATTAATCTTGTATGGCTGTGGGTCATAGTCATGCAGCTTATATTATAGGTGAAGGCTGAGACAACGCAGTTCGGGTCCAACAACGTGTTTATTCTTCTGTGTAACAACAAGACTGTTCACCCATTCTGTGGGCTCATTGACAGGAGTTATCACTGCTACTGAGGAAGGGCAGGGACTTAAAACAGTGTGGAAGAGATCTTCAAGGCCTGTGTAGCTCGTGAACTATCACTGAGTTGCCCGTAAAATTTAGTGATAACGTTACCCGTCGCTTTGTGTGTGGCAGCTGCATGATCCTGCTCGTTGTTGTGAGGCTTGAAAAGTTGTTGGTCGAGGTTTGTTGTGCTACCAGTGTACTTCAGAGGTGCGCTGCATAGCTTACAAATAGCGTGGCTTTTGTCGAGTTTTCCGTCCTTCTAGTAAAACCCGAAAACGTTCCACACTTTAGATTTTTGTCTGGCTGATGTGTTGAAAATCTTTCGCGGTGACTCGCTAGCGCGCGCGGCTACTATTTACATCCATGCTCGCTCGTGCTCTTGGTGAGCTATGGCGCATGCGTGAGAATAGCTTCGCTCTCGCGTTGTTTTAGAAACGCATTGTAAACCCAGCAAGTCTCGCGATAACCGGTCCGTGTCTTTTCAACCGGTTCATCTCTGAATTTGTGGCTGGTTGCTGTCGGTTTACGTGGCTGCTACCGATGCAACCACATCGCTAGCTTGTCAAACCGGACATCCGGTCGAATCGGTTAATCTATAACAAGCCTACTCGAAGCGCAGGCTCCTGTCCAGTAGGCCCAAACGTAGCAGATCGTCCTCCCAGTGACCCCCACCACGTAGCTCCCTTGGCTCGGTGATGCTAGCTTCACGGCCGGCCTCTCGATCAACCGGTCGAAGGCGGAGGCCCAGTCACGAGGCTCATCAACCCCGGTAACCCCACCACCGCAGCTCCCTCGGCTCGGTGGTGTTAGCCACACGACTAAATTCTTAGCGAAACAGCCGAGGGCCGATGCCCAACTGCGAGCCTCGCCAACTCCACGACAGCAGTCGCGCTCCAAGTCCGCCCCCCGGACCCTGGATCCCCGGACTCAGCAGGACTCCCAGGACCAGAACAGCAAGTCGGTCACCAACAGTACTCCAGTCAGGCAAGTTAATAGCTTGCGTTTATCTTGTATTGAACCCTTAGAATCTGTTCAACGTTAAAATTGGTTTGTTCGTTTTTGAATTGTTTGAATTGTTTACAAAAATAGCTCCAACGAGGCATAGCGTTCCGCAGAGACGTCCGCCATCATCGAGTAAGAAGGTGACAATTGGACACGGAGGCCTCTGCCTCTGTTTAACGATGGACAGGTTGTCTTCCCAAAGATGGCTTCCTTGACACCTCTCTCAAACCAGTGTTCCACTCTATCAAGAATGTGCACATCTTCATCCCTGAAAGAGTTACAGCTGGCTTGCAGATGAGCATAAACCACAGAGTCCTGGCCTGATGATGCTCGTCAGTTCTGGCCATCTTTTTGGCTAGCGGCTGTTTAGTTTCCATGATGAATGATCACAACTGTATAGGCACCGAACAGCATACACAACATTGCTCTGTTTGTGCTGAGGGACTGGATCTTTAGGATGGATAGTCTTTGCTGTAATGTATTTTGGGGTTTGACAACCACTGGGATGTCATGTTTAGAAAGTAAATATCTCAGTTTCTCTGAAACACTTGCAGCATATAGAATGACCACTGGTCTGGGTTCCTCCATTTCACCCGATGGCTGGCTGGAGTCCTGTTTTATTCTGCTTCCTTGAAGGTCTAGTTAGGATAACGAGATTGCTCTAGGGCTTGTCTTGTGTGGGATTTATCCTTCAAGTTCATATTCAAGTATATTTATTATCCCCAATAAGCTATTAATTTTACACTCAATAGAGGTGTAGTATGGATGCTTTGCATAAGACATTAAGACATTATAATACCGTAACTATTCTGCCTGACTCCTGAGTTAGTGGGGAAACCATCCACTCTGTTGGACAGAGTCCTGATGACTCCTAACTTGTGCTCCAAAGGGTGATGGGAGTCAAACTGCAAATACTTGTCTGTGTGGGTGGGTTTGTTGTACACGTCAGTTTGCAAATGTCCTCCATCAGAAACTGAGACCTCACAGTCCAAGAAAGCCAGCCTGCCATATTTTACATCTTCTTGTGTGAACTTGTTATATTTATCCACAAAGTTGATGTGATCAGTGAAAAGTTGGACTTCCTGAGATTTAATTTTAACCCAGGTGTCATCGACATACCTGAACCAATGACTTGGTGGTGTCCCTGAAAAGGATGTCAAGGCTCTCTTTTCTACCTCCTCCATGTACAGGTTGGCAACAATATGAGAAACTGGCGAATCCATAGCACACCCATGTTTCTGCCTATAATATTGGCCCCCACATGGGAAGTAGTTTGACTGCAGGCACAGTTTCAAGAGTTGACACAGTCGCACTGTGGAAAGTGTGGTCCTTCTGCTCAGAGTGGTGTTTGATTTTAACCTTAAACTGACCACCTCTACTGCATCATCAACAGGAATGCATACAAAGAGTGATGTGACATCAAAAGAGACCATTGTTTCATCAGTCTCCATGATGACATTCCTCACCTTATCCACAAAGTCCATGGTGTTCTGTGTGTGGTGTTCTGAGCTGCCAACTAAATAAATAAATACAGATCCAGTTATTTGGAAACATTGTAAGTGACAGAGTTAATCATGATAACATTCCGTCTTAAAGGTACACTTTGTTTGTGAATTTTAGGTAAACCATACAGACTGTGTCGCCTCCCCTGGGTACAATCTGTGGCACAGAATAGGGTAAATAGCCTTGTCAAAAAAAAATTCTGGCACTCTATTAAATTCTTCTTGTAACAACTTACTGGATCTCTTTTCAGTGGCTCAGAAGTGGTTAAGTCAATAAGGAATGTTATAACTTTCTCATGATAATCTTTCTGGTTCTAAATCACTGCCCTTAACCACTTATTAAAAGAACACCGTGGAGTTTCGTGTCTAAACATCAAAGTTCACCAGACCTGATTTCAATTGCAATTTGTCAAATAAATTATAAATTGACTGTACTTACATAGTGCCTTTCCATCTTACCAAGATACTCAAAGCACTTTACACTATAATATGTGCCCTCATTTACCCATTCATTCAACGCTTTACTATGTCTATACAAAGATTAATCAGTGCTTTAGATTGTTCTCAAACTGGGATCCATGGGAGTCGATGAGCCGGTGCTTGGGGGTCTGCAAAAATAAATAAATAAATGAATAAGGGTAGCATGGTGGCAGAGTTGAAAGAGCTGCGGCCTCTCAGCGAGAAGGTTGCCAGTTCAAATCCTGGTCTGGGGCTTTTCTGGGTAGAGTTCGATTTTCTCTCCATGCATGCAAGGGTTTTCTCCAGGTAGTCCAATTTACTCCCACATACCAAAAACATGCATGTTAGACTGATTGGTAACTCTAAATTGCCCCTAGGTGTGAGTGTGAGAGTGAATGGTAGGTTGTCTCTACGTGGCCCTGTGATGGACTTGCGACCTGTCCAGGGTGTACCCTGCCCCTCGCACAGTGGTTGCTGGACATGGGCACCGGCGACCCCCATGACCCAAAAAGGAAAAAGTGAGCAAAAATAATGAATGGAGTGTATTTTATTTTTTTCCATACACGTAGATGTTTAACAACCAGTTAAAATACACCAAAATGCAGGAACATACATCTACTTTATTCTTCTTTTTTGGGGGGTAGGGTGGGGGGTGGGAGACCCCTTTGTCTGGCATGAAAAATACAACTCATCCTCACTCCCTACTCATCATATATTGATGATAAGGGCCAGTGTCCCTCCGCGTCGCATACTTGACGCGTCGGGTCGCCTGTTCTCGTCATTATTTGGTGTGCAGGGTAATGTTAAGTTGTGAGCTTCTCTTCCGGTTTGGATAGTGAAGCACTTTCATGTTTACTAATTTTTTTACGTATTTTTTACGAGTAGGGAATGAGGACATGTTGCATGTTGAAAAGTATAAAAATGTTATT
The DNA here is from genome assembly GCA_038048925.1 of Garcialebias charrua. Lineage (NCBI taxonomy): Eukaryota > Metazoa > Chordata > Actinopteri > Cyprinodontiformes > Rivulidae > Garcialebias > Garcialebias charrua. The sequence goes on from JBBPBX010052287.1 coordinate 12,625, forward strand.
AACACTATTACAGAATAGGTATTAAGATTTTGTTACATTTTTTTCCCCAATTTGAATACATTTCATGCTAAATGCTTCAGTCACATTTAGCGTTATTAAAGATTCAAGAAAACATAACAATTAGCATGTTACCCATGCACAATATTGTGAGTTTTTTTTTATTTTTTATCTGTGACTCGTCCAGCAGCAGTAGACTCCAACATGTTTCAGCTCTTTCTGTTCCTCAGAGACACCAGATGGATTTAGTGAGATCTGTCACGGCGATGTTCAGATGGATTCATTTCATGGTTTAGATGACGGTGTGGACATGTGTGGAAGTGGGAAGGTTTATAGACTACAAGTGTCTGGCTTTGTTCTACTGCTGGCAAATGTACTCTCCATCTCACTGTGATTTTGTCTGGCCTGCAAAGGCAGGACATTCAACTTAGGACTGGAAAGTTACAGTTTCGTATCCATACCATGCCCATGGCACCACCATGTATTGTTGTGTCTTTGAGCTGTAGCACAGCTTAAGAAGCTGCCTGCTGCTCCACTTGGGTGTCTCTCCCGTTTGATGGGTCAACTGCACAGAACTGGTTTTGTCATTGTATCGGACGACAGTGATGAGAATACATTTTTACTTACAGTCTTATTTCCAAAACCATTCTTCTTTGTGAATGTCTTACAAAGAATAAGTTTTCAAAACATTAAGAATACTTCTAGTGAGTGAACACTAAAGACAAACATGAGCCAAATAGAAACAGGTTAAGTTCAATTGGTTTTGAGCTACACAGTTTTTATGATTTTCACTTCCATCTCCAGCAGTTTTATTGAATTGTATCAGTCAGAACTGAGTAAGCATTGAAAAACATCAAGAATGTTTCCTTCTTCCTTCTACTCTGTCCTTCACTTTTTACTTTTTAACTCTGAACTCATTTTCATTTTTGTGTAAAAACATATCTCTTGAATATGTCAGAAATATAATTCCTTTTCACACCTTCAAAGTTCACATCCTTGTCATTTTAGATGTGGGAATTTTATAATAAACAGCAAATGCAACATTTTAGCAGAAGCTAACATGCTTCTCTCCTCTCTGTCTCTATAATCAGTAATGCTGTTGTATGTTTAACCTGTTTCATGGTTTCTGACCCAAATGACTGCCTTTACCAAGAGTTCAATGTAAAGTGTGAATAATCAGATCAGTTACATGTGAGAGTTGTTAGCTATGCTGTTTACAGTGAAGAGAAACATTAATGAAAAACCTTCAGGCAATTAATGGAGTTAAGTGTGAGAACAACTTCTGTAATTAGCGAGAAGCAGATCAGTGGTTGCTGTGACAAGAACCAGGAGATAAGGAGAAACTGCTTCCCTTTACCACCTGTGGCACGGTTTTGTTTGTTGAATTTTAGCTAAAAAAATGTCCTCATGAATTCAATATTTTTCATTTATTAATGTCAATGTTATCTTGAGTTCGTAGCAGCTCATTTGTATAATGTCACATTATCAATCAACTCTGTGCTTAAGCTTTAGTTTGCAGAACAATTAATTATGTGTAAAATCCATCCATCCATCCATCCATTATCTTTACCCACTTATTCCTTTTTTGGTAGTGGGGGGTCACTTGTGCCCTTATCCAGCTATAACTGTGCGAAAGGTGGGGGTCACCTGGGACAGGTCTCCAGTCAATCACAGGGACACAATGAGACAAGACAAACAACCATTCACTCTCACTCACACCTATAGGGACAATTTACCAATCAGCCTAGCATGCATGTTTGTGGTCCATGGGACGAAACCGGATTACTCTAGGAAAATGCACGCATGCACGGAGATAACATGCAAACTCCACCCAGAAAGCCCCCCTGCTGGGATTTGAACTGGGGCAACCTGCTTGCTGAGATGGCAGCTCTACAAACTGTGTCACTGTGCTGCCCATTATATGAAACAGACTTTCCCAAGTGACAACTCATCTTCACCTCCACGGGCGGCTGTCAATAAGTGATTAGAGCAGTCGTCCTCCAATGCAAGAGTTGGAGGTTTGATTCCACCAGTTACATGCCTAAGTGTACCTGGGCAAGACACTGAACCCCTCATTGCCTCTGCTGTGTCCCATCAGTGTATGAACGTGATAAAGTACTGATTATTCTTTGTATAGATCTAGTAGAGTGCTGTAAGAATGGGTAAATGAGGGCACAGATTGTGTTGTAAAGCACTTTTATTTTTATTTATAAAATGTGTTCATTTTTTAAAAAACTCAATACAAAACAATCCCATAAATGATAACGTACAAAATATAAAAAAGAAAATGTCCTGATAAGATAGAAGAGGCTATATAAGTGCAGTCCATTTAACATTTACCTGCAGGAAATCCAAACAAATAGTTCACACATTTTGAAATAACAGCAAATAGCAGTAAACAGCGTTTACACCTCCAGGTGCAGGAAAAGAGCCACCTGCATCATGAAGGATCTCACTCACCCAGCACACTCGCTCTTTGCCCCACTCCCCTCAGGACGGAGGTTGAGGAGCATCAAATGTAGAACCACTAGACTGAGGAACAGCTTCTACCCTGAGGCTGTCAGACTCATGAATAAATAAATAACAAGAATAAACACTGCAAAATATCACATCATGTTGATGCTGATCTGTTTCTTGTTGCTGCGTTTCACCTGTGACCATCTGCTCATAATGACTCATGTTCGTGCTGCTGTTTATAACGATGTTTTTCTACTACATTAGGGCTTAGAGTATTACTAGCTGATGCTTCTCTTAGTTAATCCTAGAATGTTATTACTGTTTTTCTCTTGCATTTGTTGTTTCTCTTGTAGTTGTTGTTGGATGTAACTGGGACCCCGTGTACATAATTTCGTTTTCATCACATGTACTACATGCGGTGCAAATGACAATAAAGACTCTCTGACTCTGACTCTGACTCTGAAATAATTGAGACACTCAGGTGTAATTTAAAATTCTGACATGCAATTAACTTGAAACAGGAAGTTGTCTTGTGTCAGAGTGCAGAACAGGGCACAAATGGTAACATGCAAACTGATTGACTTCTGACAGCTGATTAAAACAATAGTGGGAAGAAACAAGCTAAGAAACTTCTGAAGAGCTGTCCATGTCTCTTGATGCCAGTGAGATAAAGCTGATCTGCAAAGACCCAGCTGAGTTTAAAAGTCTTCATCCAGTGAATGGTTCTACTGTTGTTATGTGTCTCTCTGTTGGGAGCAACGAGTTACAACGACTAAAAGTGTTAAGGGCCCAGTATACCTGCGCGTACTCCCTATACGCCTCTGTACGACGTACGTACGCTGTGGCAAAAGCGTAGCCCCGCGTAGCCCCTCGGGCACAAACGCGCAAAGTTCTTTTTTTACGACCGCGTACGCTTGAGCGGTGTCTGACCATAAACTTCCCCGGCGCCGGACTGTTTTGTATGTTACACAAATGAATTAAAGTCCCCTTCTTTATCGCTGATCTGACCTTTTCTTTTGTTTTTTTTGCCAAAAGTCAAGTAATCACTTCTTCCACTTAGGAGCCAAGATGGTCTAGTGGCAGGGCTTTTGACTACGGATCCGAAGGTCGCGGGTTCGCGCCCCGGCCACTACCCAGCTTGGGGTGTCTATGAGTGCACACCTATTTCTCCAGCTCCCCGGGCGCTTTCGGGCTGCTCACTGCACCACCTGGTAGGTGGTTGGGTTAAATGCAGAGACGAATTTCGTCTGTGTATGGGAACATACGCAGATGACAGGAATAGACATTATTATTATTATTATTATTCCTCCTTTCACTCGATGACTGAAATGAATGAATTCAGGTCCTACCTGGGTGCGCGATGTTTTAAATATTCCCTGGTGGACTGTGGGCTGCAGGAAAAGCGCTCCCTGTTATTATTTTTATTTCTGAGATAACTTTTTATAACATATAAAGTAGAAACACCGCAGCAGAACTCGGCAGCAGAACACGGCAGCGGTTTGCTCATGAGTTCTGACGAGCTGTCAATCATTTCAGTAGGCGTGTCAGCAAGTGACCAATCAGCGACCTCAGTTTGTCCCCTCTGCGCGCAGCTGCAGAGGGGACAGCTGCAGCTCTGCTCACATGACAACAAGGATTTGGAGCGAAAACGAGAGCATTTAAAAAAATTTTTAAAAAGAGCTATAACAGCGAACGCGTGCGCACAGAATGTGCACGTAGAGTGGCGTGAAGGGAGGACGCTAAGCTCTATTGGAGGCTTTAGAGGCTGCAGCTCTCAGAGGTTCTCATGTCAGCTGAGAGCTGCTGTCTTACAGCAGAAAGCTCAAGTTTAATAAGTGTAAAAGTGTCATAAACCCAAAGTCTCTCAGAAGAGACAACAGTAATCAGCTGCAGCTCTGCTGTGATGGGAACGTCTAGGATGGAGTCACCAGAAACAGAGGGACACTTTATTCAGGACAGAAGCCAGAGGCAGAGCAAAGCTTAGACTGGAGCTCCATCAGTCAGAATTCAAGAACTACAAGACATCTGTTGCTTTCTTGCAAATCAAATATATATTATATACATTTTTTTTGTGTGATCACTCTGTGGTGCTCTAGTTGATTAACTGAACTCTAGACTTGTTTCTCCTTCCCTGCACGTCATCTTACCTGGAGCAGCCCTGAAGCTTTGTTAGCAGAACTTATGGGTGTTTGTTCAAGCCCTGGGGAGCTCCATGGTGTCATTCTTTGTATATGAAAAGAATTGTACAGCTTGTGACATCACTGTTGTGGGACATCTTGACACAATAACTGAAAATACCACAAACGCTTCATGAGATAAAGTGCTTTAACTCAAAACCATGACAGTCTCTTAAAGGAGACCACAGATAGGTTTTTAAATTTGTTATGGTATGTCTGTGGGCTATCCAGACAATGTTCATTCAATTTAATACACAAAATATAGATAATCAATTATACCCTTTTTAATTCTGCCATTTTTAACTTTCGTTTTGAACGACTGGTTTATGATAATGAGCTCTCATGGTCACGCCCTTCAAAGATCTGTTTACATTTACTCCGCCCTCTGTAAGAGCCAGTATCTCTAATCTGTTGTTGTTTTAAAATTAGCTCTTTTTTTATTACTCATTTGACTTACTGTTAGTGCTAGCTTAAGATAACTTACCGAAAGCCGTCTGCGCGCGCCGCCATGAGCTGCTCCTTTTAGCCCGAATCCGAGGCTAAAAATAGCTCGTTCCTCCTCCGCCCTTTTATGTCCGCTCGTTGCATGCAGCGCTTTTGGGAGCGATCTCTGCTTCAGTCCAGACACATACACAAAGTTCACTGAGTGTTTCCAGTTAATTTATCCGTATGAGGCAACCTCTGACCGGACCCCACGCTCCTCAAAAGCTATCAGCTCCCAGCAGCTCCCGCCCGCAGATGGTCTCTTCGCCGGCGGTCTGCTCGTTTTCCGTCTGCCGGCTGCTCGTTGGGAGCGATCGCTAATACGCTAAAAATTGAACTAAAACGTAAAAATAACAATTATACTTTATTTATAAAGCCATTTAAAACAACCACAGCTGCAACAAAGTGCTGTACACATGAAATTAAGAACATTTAAACAAAAGATGAGATGAAATCAGGAAAAACAACCGTCACGTCTTTTATACTGAAGTGGGTTGAGCCGCACCAGGGGTTGCTAGGTGAGGGGCTGGACTCAGGTTTGAGGTGGGTTGTGGCTGCGGTTTGTGACGTCACAAACCGCAGGATTTGAAAACGAAGTGTTTCTATCAAAGATAAATAAATATACTTAGAGTAAATAAACCACTGGGTGCATTTTTTTGGCACTAGGACTGTTTTTTTATGAAGTACATACCCAAAGTTTAGTAAAAAAACATTAAAAAGTGAATTTTGAATATGTGGTCCCCTTTAAAAGAGTGTTTTATTTAGTTCACCATCTTCAAGTGGTTTCATATTTCCCTCTTGTAGATATTTCCTTTTTTTTTTCCAGACACCAACAAACGTACAAACATAAGCTGAAGCTCACATTGACATCCTGATGTCTGTTGAAGAGCAGGAACACACTGTGCTGGAAATTAATTATGAATCAAGATGCTTAGAGGTCAGGCTTTGACCAAGAAATTATTATAAGACATTGGCTTAACGTTTCTCAAACAAGTCAGTTTTAAACAAATCTTATGAATTACTAAATAATACTTCTGAAAACAAATTTTGTTGAAATGTGCTGCTGTATTTGTTGGTTTCATGCATCATATTTACTCAGTATCTTCCTTTACAGACACCTTAATGAGCAAATAAACTGACACTAACTTCTCATCAAACCATTTAGTCAACAGGAATATTTGCCTATACGTTTGCAGCATAAAACCATACACGTAACACCCAGCTCACCCACATTTTACACTTGGGCATTTCCAAAGGCAAACTGTAACTAAGAGCTACATTACAGGATGTAGAATTGTAATATCCGATTGAATGCTTACATTAAAATTCTCTATGGGTCACTGTGCAATTACATCACTGTAATTTCAGTTTTGCAATTCCAAAACTCACTGTGAGAAATAACTTTTTCTTTCTTTACCCAACAGGTACAACAACTGACACTTTTTTTTTTTTTTTTACAGTCACTAACAATAACATGAACATAAATGCCAACCCAACACTAAACAGAAAAACCAACAGGGTCAACCCATTGTTACGTGGGCACACTTTTTTCAGTCTTTTGTTTGTTTGTTATTTTTATTTTTGGCACCTTTTTGACAGTTCACTGGTGAAGGGGGCGGGGCTCAGCCACACAAGTGGTTTTAGCTGAGCTGGCAGCACACCTGGGGGTGATGAGAAGATTGATTGACTGCAGAGATGGATTGATGGAGTAGCGTGTGTTGGGAGCGGCTGTGAGGCTTTTGGGCTGTGGGAGCTGCTATGTGAAAACGTGTAAAGGAAGGATTTCAATTTGAGACGGTGCGGGTGGACTCTGGGGGAACAGAGTCCTCACCTCGGGCTGATCACCCAGAGGGGGGCGTCGGATGTTTTGGCCGGGAGGAAGAGGAAAAGTTTGTCCTGGATGAACGGCTGGACGCAGTAATGTACCGGGGAGTTTACACGCCTGCTGGCCGGGAGGAACAGGGTTTGTCCTGATGAACCGGCTGGACAGTGGGGAGTTTACACGCCTACAGAAATCAACCACCTACAGAAAAATCACAAGTGGTGCGTTTTTAAGAAAAGAGAAAAACTATAAAGAAAAGCAACAACAACAATTAATGAACAGATCATCTGACGGATGAAGCACCGTGCGGGCTCGCCCCTTTAAAGATGTCAGCTGGTGGAGAAACTCTGATCGGACATCTTAAGGTAAGCCCCAAACCTCACTCTGTGTTCTGTCAGGTGCCTGTTTAGTTTCTTTCTTTTCTTTTTTTCTTATCACACACTTTTACTTGCGACCACTACTCTCCATGAAGCAGTGATAATATAAGAACGAGCTGGGAAGGGAAGTGGTTTCGTAACACCATCTGAACACGTAACCTGAAAATGTCCATTAAATTCTATCCCACAATTTCTCAGAAGGCCTTGTGGCTCATGAACTATTCCGTTCAAGTATAACATGAAAATTAAATAATTAACACTACAATTTAAAGGTAGGGTCTGCGATTTCTGGAAAGCGCTGGCACTTAGTAAAATTTTGAACAGAGACCTTTCTCCCTCCTTCCCCTTGCACTCTGGCTGACCTGCAACTCTGCCTCCTTAGCTCCTCCTCCACAGCTTGGCTGTCTCGTGAACGTGCATGCATGAAAACAGTAATGGCGTTGGGGCAGTCACCGGTAAGGATGGACTATTTCCTTCTCAAATCTTTGCGTATTTGTAATAAAGTATCGTAAATTATGTATAACCCTTTCAATAAGTTATGTGTAGCTCTTACTTTGCTACAGTGTGACATTTTATCTGTGTTATGCATCTAGAGGTTAGAAACATTCTCGATGTGCTCCGACGAGGAATTTACACCCAGAGGGACTTCTACGGTCCGAAGAGGAAGCAGACTGCGTGGAAGATCAGGCAGGTCACGTGGGAGACGAAGCAGAGGACGCCGTGTGCGCTCATCTTCAGATGAAGCAGAGAAGACATGGCTAATAGCAGTTATTCATTTAAAAAATATATTTTTATTTGCTATTATTTTTAATAAAGTGCTTCTAATTGTTTTTTTATAATTCATTCTTTAGAACTATATGTCTCATTTTAACATTGCACATTACTGAATTATCTTTTGAATCATTTACCAAACAGTTCATTTCAGTATGAATTAAGCAAAATCACTGTGTCAACAATGGTCATAATGACAATCAAAATCACAAAGCCAGGAAGTTGCAACTTAAAAATAGACTTTATTTTTACATATCAAAGTCAAAGTCAACTTTATTGTCAGAACTGCAATATGTACAGGACATACACAGGATTGAAATTGCATTTCTCTCAGTCCCTCGGTTCAACAGTAACCATTTAAACACTAACCCACTAAAACATTTAATAAACAAGCATAAAATGAAATAATAAAAGTGTAATACTGTCCTGAGTTTTTGCATAGTGGTTTTTGCATAGTAGTATAAAAGTAAAAAAAGTTTTCACCAACACCAAACACCAACATTTAATAAACATAAAATGAAATAAAGTGTAATACTGTCCCGAGCTTTTCCGTAGAAGTATAAAAGTATAAAAAGTATATCTATAAAATAAATGCAGGTTCTGGCATTTCACATTTGTAAAAGAGTGACAAAGCATCCTGACTGCCTGATGAACAGAGCTGTCACTCAGCTGTCACTAGGCAAAATTTAGCTTTCCCAGCTAATTACACGTTTAATTTTTTAGCTCATTACAACTTTTTCCACTTCCTTCTGGTAAGCACCCTTCCTGGGTTAAGACAAGAGATCCGCGCCGCCCAGACCTCCGTGGTGCTGGTGCTCCAACTAAAAATATGTGGTGCTGGTGCTCCAACAAAAAATAGACTAACAACCTGTGGTCCTGGTACACCTGACAGGGAGAACGCCGGCTCGTGTGTCCCAGGCAGACTCCCCTGCTGGGACACGCTCCGTGCCAACCCGGCCTCCTCATCCCTGGAGGTCTGCCACCTCCAGGAGGAGCTCCCACCATTCACCGCTCGTGCGTCCGAGGCAGACTCCTTTGTTCAGACACGCTCCGCGCCAACCCGACCTCTTCATCCCTGGAGGTCTGCCACCTCCAGAACCTTGAGCACCAGCCGAACCTGCGTACCCAAAGGTTTCCTCTTCCTCCGAAAATGTCTTGTTTGTCCTTGTGTGGTGTCCATGTTGTCTTCAGACCAGTCAATACTATTTAAAGGGATTAGAAGATTAGTCTTCGACACTCAACATGTAATATTTGAGTAAATATTGACCAATACTACTTACCCAGAATTTTGAATGTCATTGAAGTCACTTTCATAAACCTCGTCGTGAATGTCCAGCGAAGACATACTAAAACAAAAAAATATAAACGTGAAAAAAACATAAATTAACATTCGATAATTCTCTATTAGGTCATCTGGACAGTTTATTTTTAGTAGAAACGTTTCACCCTCACTCCAGAGGGCTTCTGGAGTGAGGGTGAAACGTTTCTACTAAAAATAAACTATCCAGATGACCTGATAGAGAATTATCGGATTTGATACCTGGACTATTGAGCATTAACTTTCTTGTCATAAATTAACATTGTTACTGAGGCAACACATTACATTATTTTATTAAAAAACAATATTCAATTTTGATCATGACAGAAAAAAACATGTACTTGGGTACCAGTTCTATAAATTCTCTCAATAAAAGTTAATGAGACTAACTCGCAAGTATAGACAAAATCATATTAAATGAAATACGCACTAAAATACGTACGTTCAGTGCAAGTGTACAGGTAGTCCCCGACTTACGAGCGAGTTCCGTACTTACGAGTTGCTCGTAAATCGGAAATTCGTACGTCGGAACAAGAAACACGTGTTCTCGTAAGTCCGGATTTTTGCTCGTAAGTTGGAACATTTATGCTAGCGCTACTACGAACACTCGTTTTTCATCAAAAACATTCATACTACTTCATAAACATGCTCAGAAACGTGTTTCCAAACGGTTAGCTAACACACTTTCATCTAAAAACACAAAAAAGTGCTGTATTTTTTACAAATTTACTGCTCGTTCGCCAGCTCGTAAGTCCGGGACCTCGTATGTAAGAGCGCTCGTAAGTCGGGGACTACCTGTATGTTATACATGAACATAGAAGAACAGAATTTTAATCAAGTCATCTTTTTAAAAAAAATTAAATTTATAAAGTTGTACTTTTTCTGTGACGCGGTTAGAAAAATAAAATAATAAAAAAATAAGCTTCAAAGTCATTTATTGTCAATATTGTGCATCTGTATTATTCTAATTTTATGTCCACTAAAATTGCAGCACAGAAAAGCCATAACAATAAACAAATACATTATATAAAAACTGGAGCGTGAGATCGATAGGCGGATAGGTGCAGCATCCGCAGTGAAGCGGGCGCTGTACCGGTCTGTCGTGGTGAAGAGAGAGCTGAGTCGAAAGGCAAAGCTCTCAATTTACCGATCGATCTACGTTCCCACCCTCATCTATGGTCATGAGCTTTGGGTTGTGACCGAAAGAACGAGATCTCGATACAAGCGGCTGAAATGAGTTTTCTCCGCAGGGTGTCTGGACTCTCCCTTAGAGATAGGGTGAGAAGCTCAGTCATCCGGGAGGGACTCGGAGTAGAGCCGCTGCTTCTCCACATCGAGAGGAGCCAGTTGAGGTGGCTCGGGCATCTGGTTAGGATGCCTCCTGGACGCCTCCCTGGTGAGGTGTTCCGGGCATGTCCCACCGGGAGGAGACCCAGAGGAAGACCCAGGACACGCTGGAGGGACTATGTTTCTCGGCTGGCCTGGGAACGCCTTGGGATTCCCCCAGAGGAGCTGCTCCAAGTGGCTGGGGAGAGGGAAGTCTGGGCCTCCCTACTTAGGCTGCTACCCCCGCGACCCGACCCCGGATAAGCGGAAGAAAATGGATGGATGGATGGATGGATGGATTATATAAAAACAACTATTAAACTTTGGTTTTTGTTTCTGCCTACCGTAATATCTGGTGGAAATACATTTCATAAACAATATTAGACATACAACCTTACCATCTACATTTTAAAATTGTGTAATAATATTATGATCACAGTTATATTAGTTGCAGTGCAAACCATAAAATAATCTTGACATAAATACGGTTTCCCCTTACTTACCTTGTTTCCAAAACCTGAATGGGAGTCTCCCCAAATTCACTACTTCTCAGACCTTCCCCAAAGTCATCATCTCTGCATAAAAACATATAATGTAGTTCAAACAATAATCAGATATTCTTTTCAACACATTTATCACACAATGACAAATTTATCTAACATATCAAAGCATGTAGGATGATTTAAAAAATAGCATCAAACAGCCATCTTCCATCCTGTTCTGCTGCTAGAAGTAAAATTTGAACTTTTTACGCTCTCCTTTCATCCTGCTTCACTGCAGGCTCATGTCCGCAGCAGACAAACGCGTCCCCCCCACCGCAAGTTTTACAGATTTTATGCAAAAAATTAATGATTTTTGAGGCCCTTTATACAGGTAAACGTCCAAAGAGGTTGACATGTATGCATCAACAACA